>CM035412.1:155199490-155276990 GCA_020310875.1 Ceratopteris richardii
TGAATAGCCCCGGACCAACATAACCTGCGCCAAGTATCGTGAGAGCAATATCGCGGGTTTGAAGGAAGATTTGGCATCTACAGACACATAGGAGTGACAAGGAGGTCACAAGGTACTCATATTTGCAAAAAAATATGAATTTGGACTCCAAAAAATCCAAGTATCGTGTTTCTCCCGTGGTTGAGGTATCGCGATACCTGAGTATCGTGAACTCCTGTGGTCAAGTATCGCCATATTTGTAGTGGTCAAATATCGTGTATCGCTGAGGAACACTCGCGATACCTAACAGATACCGTGTATCGTGGAGTATTTCTCACGATACTTGGTAAAGACCATGTATTGTGGAGTATTTCTCACGATACTTGGGAAAGATCGTGTATCGTGGAGGCAGCTTCTCATGATACTTGTTGGATATCGAGTATCATTGGAAAGTTCTCGTGATACATGTGAAGTATCGAGTATCGTAGAGATCTGAAAACGATACTTGACGGATATCGGATATCGTCGAAATTCCAAGTATCGTGTATCGTGTTTTTTTTTCGCGATACCCATCTCAGTATCGTGTATCGTGATTGTTTCGCGATACATACCAAGTATCGAGTATCGCCTACTTCAAGTATCGCGATACATACCAAGTATCAAGTATCGCCTGTTTTGAAGCAATCCCAGAGAGGCCCTGTCTCCCTGTTTTAACCCCCAGAACCCTGAACTGGCATAACTTTCTCATACGAAATCCGTTTGTTGTGATTTTGAGTTTGTTCGAAAGCTCGTGGGGAGTATAACAAAAACTTCCACTGGTTACGATAAAATTAATACCAGGATTATTAGATAGGGTATTTTTAAGTTGAACCTCAGGTTGGACTAGGAAGCAAGGGATTCCACAAGATTTTGAGGAGTTCAAAGGACAATTGTGGACTTGTAGACAAGGCTTATGAACCTAGGATCAAGTAGACACTTAGGAAGAGATAGATAAAGTACCAAATCACGTGAAACTAAGGTCAACTGTACAAACAAATCAGGGACTCACAACTTCAGGGGTTACCACTACGTGCTGAGTTCATAGACAAATGAGTCAAAAATGTCACTTAACTGGGAGAGACTCTTGGTTTCTGAAAACATGCATAGTTCCATACCTAGGGAAGGTTTTATGTCTATAGTGGAAGGGGAATATCGGACGTCTCTTCAATACATATCCACTAACTTGCAAGGAATACCCAGCTACCTTGATGGTCTACAAAGGACTATAGCAAGAATGATAAACACGACAGAAACTGAAATAGTTCCAAGACCAGCGATCAAGTATGAAGGTGGAGTTTATAGGGACAAGATGGGCCAGATATATGTAGTAACTAAAAACCCTGATCCGATTAATGAAAGAGGAGAGTTAGCTCGAGATCAGGCAACCACCTCACAAAACCCATTTGAGACCCAACAAAGAACAGAAAATATGATGTTAGGACAAACGAACCAAGGTAGTATACCCAATAGACCACATGAGCAATTCACCATGCCAGGAATTAACCCCCACGGCCACACTAGCGAGGGAATGGAGAATCTAAACAGAACCACCCTTAGGGCAGAACCACCCCAAGGTGTAGGAGCTGAAATACATCTAGTAAAACCCGCTTATCCCATCATAAGTCAAACCCCAGAGCCCAGCAAAATACTGAGACCAATCCAATTGGCCAAATGTATATGAAATCGTTACGATGGCACATGAGAGCCGTATGACCACATTGCAGAATTCAAGCAGGTATTGCGAGCGGAGCAAGTGGATGACTTTTTCATGCAATATGAATCCTTTGGGCTAACCCTCACAGGAATAGCCTTGACCTGGTTTCAATCCTTGGATCCAAGTTGCTTTGAACATATTGAAAAATTCTTCCAAGAACTTATTTGAGAATTCACTAAGCGAGGGATCAAGCACAATTCGTCATCCTTACTACATAGTTTCAAACAAGCTCCTAATGAGACAGTAAAAAATGCAGCACGAAGATTTAAGCAATACATAGCCTGATGCCCTGTGACAGAGAGACCTTCTCAGCGAAAAATGATCTCTTTATTTTTAGAAGGTCTAACCAATGGAACATTGAGAATCTTTGTATATGTAAAATGACTACAAACCCTAAGTGAGTGTCTTCAAGAGTGCATAGATTTGGAAGAAAACATAGATGAGGATCTCAGAACCACACAAGATCCTACCAAATCAAAGGATACAAGGAACAATGAAACTTCTAGTTCGAGTTATGTGGAGGAATTGGTAGAGTTAGTGGTCAAAAAATTAGGGATACAAGGACAAAGGAACTACAAGAACTCTTCCTTGAGAGTGCCAATGTTAGGAAGTTGCACACTTTGCGGTGAGGATCATCCATCTCATTAATGCACCAAAGAAGCATTAGGGTTATCACAACCCTACCCTTACGATAGACAACCACCTCAAGCGCCTAACATGTACTCTTATAGTGAGCAAAAGTACGTCAACTACAACACCCAAAACTATCCAATGAATAGACAGCCACTACTGTTTGTACCACCCCAATGTAGACCATATGGGTACCCTACTAGAGAACAAGGTAGAGAAGTTCCTAGGTACAGCCCATGTCCAGAACCACGAGGAGCAGCTAGACCATATGAACATGGAGGATATAGCCAACCTCAACCTATACCAGGACAACAACCACCCCACACACTAGCTCCGATACAAGGGCAGAACCTCACAATACAAGTCGTGTGTCTAGAGTGTGGCAAAGAACAGCTCCTGAGAGATTGTCTCGGACATCCCTCTAGTGCACCAAAGGTTACACCCGTTAATGTAGTAGGCCTAGCAAGGGATTCAAGTTCCAGTAGTGATAATGTGGCTCCTATACATGCAGTTACCAGGTCACAAACCTTACAAAAAGCTAAACTAGCTGAGCAATCAGAGCCAAGTGAATCAGGAGGACCTAGTAAGAGGAAAACGAGAACCTAGGAGGATACTAGAGAGAAGGCCAATCGTAAGTGGACCAAAAAGTTATCTGAACTAGAAGAAAGCTTGAAAGATGTAAAAACAAAAATAGAAGATATTGCCTCTCAAAACCCCTCGCATGTCAAAACTCTATCCACACCACTTCATCCCCACCCACCAATCGTTGTAACTAGACCACCACAATGAGGGTCTGTTCTTGCAGACCCAGAAGACTTGGACATGATGTTCAAGGCATACCAAGCTCGACTTCAAGAAGGGCCAACACTGGCAAACTTAGACAAGAGCTACCCTAGAGCAGATTTAGAGATTAAACCGACAAAAATGTGCATAAAAATGGTGGAACTAGCTCAAGCTATGTTCGAGGCCAATCAATTGTTCAATCAGACGAATGCTATTACACCGGGTTTGCACTTCTAGGGCTTGCTAGATAGATTAGAGCAGTTGGTAAATAAACCTCAAGTTTCTTTACCTCCACAGGCTCAACCAACCGTGGAAAGAGAAAGCTCATCACCAAAAGAAAATCTATGTTCCAGATTCCATAGATGATGGAGAACCTCTTTCAATTCAACAGCACACTCAAAAGTTCTTGCGGGAAGTACAAGAAGAGAAATGGGCCAAGGAGAAGGATGTTCCCCCTCCTATTCTTGAGATTGACGACCTTCATGATCAATTTCCCCAAGACATTCCATCTATTTATGGAGACCAAACAGAGCAACAAGAAGATGAACGATTAGATTTTGAATCTAATTCCTTACAAGAGTTGCCACAATTCACAGGACCATGGGAATCTGAATCTCTCTAGATCAGAGCTCCCATGATAGTGATCAGAAATGAAGATTCGGTGATTCCAAGAAACACTGACGTCGTGAAGAACACTAAGGTTCAGTGTCATCTCACGGTAGAGGAGCTGCTCAAAGCAAAACCTGAGCTGTGGAATCACGTGAAGGATCAGGTTCCTGAACTTGATTCCCATATGCCAAATGCAGGCTCTAAACAAGAAGTTCCAAAGATACCTCTTGATAAAATAGGGGACATGTGTGAGGGTGACGAAGGTAATACTTATCTTCCAATCACCTACCAAGGTTACACAACCAGAGCAATCATACATTCAGGTGCTGGTGCTGCTATTGCAACCACCTCCTTGTGGAAGCGATGGGGCAAGCCCACATTAAGACCAACTAGAATGAAGCTTCAAATGGCTGACGGCCATGTGGAAAGACCTCTAGGATTGCTCGAAGGGATAACTCTAACCACTTGTGGTGTAGAGTTTGAACACACATTTGCTATATGTAACTTTGAGAAAAATAATGTCTACGAGATGATTCTAGGAAGACCCTTCCTACGACAACTACAAATAGTACAGGATTGGGGAACCAACTCTTTGCACTTGCAGCGTGCAGGGGTCACAACCAAGGTCAATTTGAAGGATTACACCTTCAGAGATGTACCACCCCTACAGTGGAATCCTATCCACAAGGAGCAAGAAGATTCAATCTCTATGCATTCTAAGAGTTCATCGGATACATCCTGGATGCATGAAGATACTCATTTGTGGATGTGCAAGGTCACAGAGGAAGAGGAAAAACGCTTGAAGGCAAGAGAAAAAGGAACTTCTCAAGGAGATAGACCAGTTAGAGACCCAGCCTATACGCCGATGATATTTCCAGATGAGGAATTTGAGCCTCATGGTTGGGATGAAATCTTAGTTACCATGGACATTGTTGTCAATGAAGAACAATGGACACCTCATTGTGATGAGGAGGGTTATGATATTTCAGTGTTCATGTGTCAGCCCTTGCTAGAAGAATGTGACCCTAGTGACTTCATAGAAAAAGAAGAGAACGGTGAGGATCTAGAGTCCATTGTGATGGATAGTTGCTTTATTTCAGAGGAGCACTATCTAGAAGACATAAGAGCATTTACCCAAAAAAAAGAAGAACCTCTCACAAGCATCAAAACGGTAAATTCAAAGGATGGGAGTGAAGGTAGTAAAAAGAAGAAGAAAAGAAAAGTAGTGAAACAGGACGAGGAGGAACCATTGTTTGAAGTACCAGAAAATTTCAAAAAATACGAAGTTGAGGACCAAAAAATTTTGGTACGAATGCCTAAGAGAGAGGCCACAACAAGAGAAGCATATGATAACAAAGAAAAGACCAAAAAAATCATAGTCACCATTGAAGAGAACGAAGAGAGATGTACATACATAGGAGATGACCTAAGTAAAGAAGAGGAAGTAGAGTTGGTAGCGTTATTAAGGGAATACAGGGACGTGTTTGCATGGCACTATAGAGACTTGAAGGGAGTAGATCCAAAAATTTGTTCTCATACGATCCCCATGATAGCAGATGCCAAGCCCACCAAACATAAGCCCTACACATATAATGACACTTATGCAGCCAAAATAAAAGAAGAGATTGATAGATTGATTGAAGTTGGATTTATCCATGAGATTGAGCATACAGAATGGGTGTCCCCCATTGTAGTGGTACTCAAGAAGAATGGAAAGTTGCGTGTATGTATTAACCTTAAAAAAGTTAATGCTGCCACCGTAAGAGATAGTTATCCGCTTCCAATCACTGATCATTTATTGGAGCGTGTTGCAGGTAAGGAAGTTTATAGCTTCCTTGATGGATTTTCAGGTTACAATCAAGTAGCCATTGCCCCAGAAGATCAACATAAAACAGCTTTTGCCATAGAGTGGGGGATCTTTGCATTTCGGGTGATGCCATTTGGCCTCACCAATGCACCTGCAACCTTTCAACGGCTCATGTGCCATGTCTTCAAAGAGTTCTTGCAAAAGAACTTAGAAGTATATGTGGATGATTTATGTGCTCATTCCCAAGAGCGAAGATACCACATCCCTGAGCTCAGACAGATCTTCAACAAGTGTAGAGAATATCGAGTGTGTCTGAACCCAAAAAAGTGTGTATTCATGGTACGACAAGGAAAAATCTTAGGTCATATTGTTTCTAAGAACGGAATATCAACAGATGAGGACAAAGTGAAAGCCATAGCAGAGCTGCCGAGGCCAAGGAATGTTAAAGAGGTACAAGCCTTTATGGGCCATTGTGGATACTACCGTAGGTTTATTCACATGTATGCGATTATAGCTAAGCCTCTTTATGCCTTGTTAACAAAATTTGAGTGGAACGACCAATGCGAGAAGTCCTTCAATGAGCTGAAGAGACGCTTGTGCACAACACCAATACTGACCACTCCTGATTGGAATAAGCCATTCCATGTACATGTGGATGCATCCAATTATGCAATAGGATGTGTGCTGTCACAACCCACTGGTGAAGGAAACCTAGATTTGCGTATAGCATATGCTAGCAGGCAATTGAACGCTGCTGAACAAAACTATACAACAACAAAGGTTTAGGCATGGTATATGCTGTCAAGAAGTTTAGACACTACCTATTGGCCAACAAGTTCAAATTTTTCATTGATCATCAAGCTTTATTATACTTGGTCAATAAACCTTGCAATAGAGGCCGCTTAGTAAGATGGTTCCTCTTACTAATGGAATATGACTTTGAAGTGGTTGTTAGGCAAGGTAAGACCCACCTCAGAGCGGATCACCTTTCTCGCATCACTTCAGGAGAACCACCGCAAGGAGTGTCTGATGAATTTCCCGACGCTTATCTGATCAATTTAGAAGTTGTTCCTAAATGGGCAAATAAGTTAGTGTCTATCCTAACCTTCAGACCCGCAAATAAGACTGTGAAAACAAATAAAGAGGAAATTGTAAAATCCCAAAAATATCAAATATTGGTAGGAAGCATGTACAAACAAGATACAGAAGGTGTATTAGCTTGTTGTGTCGAGGACGATGCACATAGTAGTTGGTTGCAACAAGCCCATGAAGGATTTCTAGAGAATCACTATTCTAAACAACAAACATTGCAAAATTTAAAGCATCTAGGAGTGTATTGGCCTAGTATGGACAAAGAAATACATGAGTGGATCAAGAATTATCCAATGTGCAAAGAGAGACCCCCTGTGGAGCATGCGACTCTTTATCATGTATCATTAATTCCAGATTGGAGTGCTCCATTGGTAGAATTCATGAGATCAGGAACATTACCCAAGCAGGCTAGTCTAGCAAGGAAACGAAGCATGGAGCAAGAGGCTAAAGACTATGCCCTATTAGGTGATAACCTATACCGAAGAGGCAAAGATGGCTATTTAAGACTGTGCGTTCATGAATCAGATTATTTGAAAGTCTTAGAAATGGCACATAGCAGTGTTGCAAGCGGACATTTTGGTCCTGACCGAGTAATTAAGACTATTCTATTCTCAGGACTTTGGTGGCCCACTCTTCATATGGATGCACATACCTATGTGAAGAAATGTGACACATGCCAACGTGCCGAGTACCCAATTAGAAAAGATGAGATGCCTTTGAGGTCAATGATGGGAGGACGTGCATTTTTGAAGTGGGGCATAGACTTTGTAGGTCCTATTAACCCCCCAGCTAGAAACTCCCATGCAGAATACATTATTGTAGCCATGGACTACCTTACAAAGTGGGTAGAAGTCAAAGCCACAACGAATAATGATGCTCAAACAACGACAAAGTTCTTATTTGAGAATGTGTTCACGAGATATGGACTACCCATAGAATTAGTAAGCGATAGAGGCACACACTTCTTGAATGAAGTCATTGAATATCTTCTCCAAGAATTCTTGGTGATACATAAGAAGTCTGCCCCCTATCATCCACAAGCTAACGGAAAAGCCGAGAGCACAAACAAGATTCTATGTAATGTACTGACAAAACTAGTAAATAACAAACGCTCTGATTGGGACAAACAACTTCATCATGTTGTTTGGGCCTGTCGAGTTGCCTATAAAATGGTACTCAATGCCACCCCATTTCAGATGGTCTTCGGACAAAATGTTGTGCTACCATTGGACTTCCTAATCCCAACTTTAAAAGTAGCACAAGCACATGAGTGGAATGGACACGAGTTATCCTCTAGGATCTTTGATCTAGAACGCTTAGGTGAGACAAGGCTACGAGCGGTGGCAGGAATCTATGCTGCATAGAAATGGCAAAAGGCATACTTCGATGCACACATCAAAGATAAAGGCTTGAAAGAGGGAGACCTAGTGTTGGTTTATACATTAAAGCAACATGCCCGTAAACTGGAAAAAAGAGGATATGGACCCATGATCATTAATAGAATTTCCACTAGCGGTGCAGTTCAATTGGCCACACTAGAAGGTGATATCCTGCCAAATTATATAAGTGGTTGTCGAGTCAAGCTATATCAAGAACCTCTTACAGAGGATATGCTAAAGAGACTCAACACTCCTAAGAAGCAGAAAGAAGAAGAGTTAAGGGTTAGAGAAGAAGCACAGGCAGAGGCTAGAGAACACACTAGGAAAAATAAGTTAAGACGCCTAGGCCTAGATATCGATCATGAGGCCCCAAGATAC
Organism: Ceratopteris richardii; assembly: GCA_020310875.1. Classification (NCBI taxonomy): domain Eukaryota; kingdom Viridiplantae; phylum Streptophyta; class Polypodiopsida; order Polypodiales; family Pteridaceae; genus Ceratopteris; species Ceratopteris richardii. The sequence goes on from CM035412.1 coordinate 155,207,901, forward strand.
CACATGGCCATGTGTCAAACATCAAGTGCAATTGCTTCTCGCATAATTGATCGACGTCCCTTTGTGAAGATCGCAGTAGGACAAGGGCAAAATGCAAGGACTGTGAGAGCATTGATTGACTCAGGTGCAACAACTAGTGCAGTTAGACTATCCTACTGCCAAGACTTGCAATTGAACATAAAGCCCATAGAAGCCTATCTCATAGGTTTGGGAGGTGTGGAAACCCCTTGTTTAGGCGAGGTGGAGCTTCCCATCTATCTTCAAGATGTCTCAATGAGTGTCAAAATGCTAGTGTGTGAAGATGAGGACCTTATAGAACCACTTGTCTTGGGTCAAGACTGGATCTATGACCATGCCATCAACTTAAACCTTAAAAGACAACTTCTCCAAGTTTGGAGACATGAACAATTAATCACATTAGAATTAGAGAATTGCATGAGCACAAAGCCAAGTAGCACACATTCTCTTAGTTCTTCTCGACCTAATTTGAGCAAAGAAGATGTTTTATGTGTCATGAAAGATGTGATCTAGATGGACTCAATCATGAAAGGACGGTCTCAAAGGAGAGAGGACCCCTCTTCGTTTTTGAAGACTATTGTAGCTGCGAGAATTCAACCAAAGAGGCAAGTAAAATAGTACACGCACATGGCTACATCAAACAAACAAACCAAGTGCACAAAGAATGACGTTCAGGGCAGGAAACAGATTTGGGTACGAAAAGGAGAGCAACCACCAGCTTTGCCACAACCATTCCCATCAAAGCAAGCTAATCATGCTAAAAGCAGCACCAAGAAACGAGGAAAAGCTCAATCCCAAGGTCTCTGACAAATTTGGGTACCAAAGCAATCAATGAAGGCTGACCATACTAACGTACAAATTTGGGCGATTACACATGTGGGTACCCAAAGCACTCTTACATGCTCAAATACCACTGATCTCCCTCACAAGCAAAATCTCAACAAAGAAGCCAAGGAGAGGCAAGGATCAGAACCAAGCACAGAGACCAAAAGAAGATCAAATCACCACTTCCAAATGAGTAAAAAGATGTGCAAAAAGGGTATGGGTTTGGAAGCCAAAAGTACCCGTAACTTCCACAGAGCCAAAGAGTCAACCATGTTGGATACCAAAATTCAGAAACCACCCAAAGACACAGAGGACAGAGCCTAGGTTTATAGGGTCAAATACTATCCTGAAATTGATCCCTATAAGAAGGATTACATCATTTCAAGATCCATTGGTTACCTCCAACAAAGACTGCATCAACATCCACTAGCAATATTGAAAGCTTCGATGTGCAACAACCATGTGCCTTTGGCATAAACTTGTCTTTTGCACCATTCAAGTCATGTATTTCCAAAGTATGCATCAATATAGGGCCACATTACACGGCCATGCATAGACACCATTGAGAATCCCAAGCACATGAGGCACAGACGACATATGTAAATTATTTTGTTGATACTAACCTCCTTCTTTTTGTTTTGTGACATTGTTCCAAAAACAAAAAGGGAAAAAGAAGAAAAAGAATAGAACGAAGAGAACTAGGTGCTTGAAGACACTCATCAGCGAACCATCAGCGAGGACATCCATCAACAAAGACAAGCTGATGGTCAATCACCATGATAAAAGTACAACACGAAGAGTTGAAGATCGATGGAACTTTCACCATGGTAAGAATTGTATGCTTCAACAACATAACCATGATTGATTAGGAAACCTCTTCGTCGGCATACCCTTGAGCACTTAGCTCAAGACCAAACTTCTTACACCATAATTCTTTCAATGCATTTCCCAAGTATGCATGCATAGGGCTACATTACAAGGCCGTGCACAAGGCACATTCTTCTTACAACCAATGCACTAATGCACTTACCCATCAGTCGTTATGGGTTACAAGTACTTGGCATGAAAACTATGGAAGTCATCTTTGGAAGAATCAAAGGACATCAAGGTGACCACAACATGAGTAAGGAAGTCATCCACTACCGCAAGTTGCTCATCATCAACATAAACCACCTCCTTTGAGTAGCTCACAATTTTTTGAAGCTCATAAAGACACCACCAAGTTGGAATACAAGGAAGAAGTCCATACAAAGGTAGCAATGACAAAATGATGAACCAAAAAACTACCCAAGCTACAATTGGAAGATCGAACACTCGCGTGGATACATGATGGACACTATCTCTCCACACACTACATGGAACAAACATTACAACAAGGGTCTGTCTGGGACGACAGACTCTAGAGGGGGGGGGGGAGTGTTGAAGCTCAAGGTCAAGGACAAAGCATGACGCATCAAGGAAGTGGAGACACAAGAAGAAGGAGCAAGTAGGGAGCTCCAAGAAGCACCTGTCAAATTTTCAGAAGAAATCCCTATAAAAATAGTGATTTTTATCACTAAAAATCATTGAAAATACCATTTTCTATTTTTACAACTCCATTTCAGTCAAGAAAAGGAGTCCTTGAGCTTGAGGAGTCTTAGATGTATCATACTACCAATTTTCATAATTTTTAGATTCCGTTTGAGCCCCCAAATAAGCCCGAGAACCTAATTTTTAACTAGGTCGAACACTAGGTCTGGATAGGGCCAAAACCACTCAAAAACTATAAAAAGAGCTGGAGAGCTCATTTTTGGGTTAGCTTGTTGTAGATTTCAGCTTTGTAAGAGATTTCTTTTGTAAACGAAGCTTTCCATTGTTCAACTCTTTGCTCTTACCTTGTGTGCGTGTGTGTGTATGTGTGCATGCTTGTGTGCTTTCACTCATGCACTTGTGCACTTCACTTGCTCTTGGTCTTCATACTAGTCCTCACGTCTCCATGGATTGACATTTATGAGGTGGAGCTCCTCACGTTGGTACTCACCATTGTGCTAGAGTGACAATATGTATTTGTATATGTATATGTATATGTATATGTATATGTATATGTTTATGTATATGTATATGTATATGTATATGTATATGTATATGTATATGTATATGTATATGTATATGTATATGTATATGTATATGTATATGTATATGTATATGTATATGTATATGTATATGTATATGTATATGTATATGTATATGTATATGTATATGTATATGTATGTATATGTATATGTATATGTATATGTATATGTATATGTATATGTATATGTATATGTATATGTATATGTATATGTATATGTATATGTATATGTATATGTATATGTATATGTATATGTATATGTATATGTATATGTATATGTATATGTATATGTATATGTATATGTATATGTATATGTATATGTATATGTATATGTATATGTATATGTATATGTATATGTATATGTATATGTATATGTATATGTATATGTATATGTATATGTATATGTATATGTATATGTATATGTATATGTATATGTATATGTCTGTGTATATTTATATGTATATGTATATGTATATGTCTATGTATATTTCTGTGTATATTTATATGCATATGTCTGTGTATATGTCTATGTATATGTATATGTCTATGTATATGTATATGTCTATGTATATGTATATGTATATGTATATGCATATGTATATGTATATGCATATGTATATGTATATGCATATGCATATGTATATGTATATGCATATGTATATGTATATGTATGTTTATATTGTTGAAAATCAAGTCTCAATCATGCAAAAGGGCTCAACCACGAGTTTTGGAAGTGGACCAATGAAAAAGGAGGACCTAAATTCATGGAATAAAGTTAGAAGCTCCATGAAAATCAATAAAATTTAAATCTCATCAAATCAGCCATCGAAAAGTGCACTTACATTGATTGGTAGGTGGTTAGCTAGATTATAGGAAAGGTAAAACTCTATATAAGCATCATCCCACCTTTTTTATTGATTTTGTATGCATTCCACGAGTCTCCCACTTATTTTAGTGAATTCATAGACTCTACCAAGTAGCCCCCTTGCTTGCTTACCTCATTTTGCATGATCTCGCTCCTCTCTATGTAGAGGTGTAGTTAGGTTTTTTCAAATCTAATTGTACCAGAGATCAGAGCATTTTTTGCTCTCTCATTGTACTCCGTTTCATTGATTTCAAGCTTCATTTCGTAACTTATATAGTGCCCTAAACTTTGCCAAATTTCTAAGTTATTTTACTAAGTGAGTTGTGAGAAATTGCCAACTTTGTGAAGGTATATCTTTGTGCATAGACAGAGAGTGTTGCGAAGAGGTAGCTTGTCTTACAGAGAGTGGTTGTCCCAATGGGAATACCCATTTGGGAGGATTTAAAATTTTTTGGGTAGCTCTTATAGTCAAGTGTAGTTCTGCAAAATTGCATTTTAAGTCTCTGTACTGGTGCAGAGAAAAAATTAGAATATGAGCATATATCATTGCTTGTGGACCTAGTGGAGGGCAGCCATCTTCCCTTTTTGCATTGGGGTGTTAGAATCACCCCCATCAGTGGTATGAGAGCCATTTTGGAGGCTTGAAGACATCAGTGGGCATCATATTGAAGACTTGAAGTTATCAAGACAACTCGTGGAAGCACAAGGAGGACTTATCAAAGTAAGAAAACATGGAAAGGGGGCTACATCGATCAAGGCGCAACTAGTCAAAGGTTTGCAAGGGAAAAGCTATCAAAAGGTAATATCCACAACCTCTTAAGCATACAAAAACTTGAGGAGAAACTAGAGGATCATGTTAGAGCTCAGTATTTCTGAGTATAATGCACAAATAGAGAAGTTAGAGAAAGGCATTTATCAACCATGGAAATTTAGAGCTAGCAACTACCTTATGGGCAAAGGATTGTGAGGATTAGTTAGCGGCATGAAGCCAACGCCTCATGTACATGGTCCACCACTTCAAGGGCAAGTCAAGGCACTTAACAAATGGATAGAAAAGGATAGGAGAGTCATATTCATTCTATCCCAACACATAAGCAGTAGCATGATAGGGCATATACAAGACTTGGACACATCCAAGAAGGTTTGGGAAACCTTGGAGAGATTATACTCTTCATCAACCAAGGCAAGGAAGATTCAGCTCAAGAATGAGCTAAATAATCTTATGAAAGCACCAAGTACTAACATAAATGAGTACATTTTGAAGGTTAAGGAGCTTGTAGATGCTCTAGGCTCAATTGGGAGCCCAATTGAAGATGATGATCTTATCGTGCACACTCTCAATGGCTTGAGAGAGGATGAAAGGTGGAAAGCATTCACCACATTAGTTTATGCGATGGATTCCCTAGCAGAATTTGATCAATTGGTCACATTGATGGTGAGCAAGGAGATGAACCAAGGAGGTTCACAATCAAAGGGCAACCAAGCCCAAGTTTTCTATGCACGCAGAGGCAAAGGCAAAAGAGGTGGACAAAATTCCCATGGCAGAGGGAGAGGAAGGTCAAGCTCAAGCTCAAGAAACCAAGAAGGCTCCAACCAAAGCTGTGGATCAAGAGGAAGAGGAAGGAGTAGAGGAAGAGGAGGAAGATCACATGGAAGAGAAGCATCCAATGGAGAATGCTACAATTGTGAAAAACCAAGCCATTTTGTAAGAGATTGTTGATCCAAAGGAGGAGGCAACCAAGGATACAAAAGGAACCAAGGTAGTTATGCTAGTACTTCAGAAAACTTAGAAAATGAGAACTTTCTTATGATGTATGGTTCAAGTGAAAGAGTCAATTCATATTTTACATGGCACATTGATAGTGGTTGTAGCAACCATATGCGTTTAAATAAAGATGTTTTCTTTAATTTACACTCACCCATCACTCAAGGACATGTAGAGAGAGGGGATGACATTGAGCACAAGATTACACATGTGGGAGATGTTGCAATGAATGGATCTCAAAACTCCAAGGTGTTGAAGGATGTGTTGCATGTGCCAACCATCACAAAGAACTTGGTTTCAGTGGGTCAAATGGTTGAAAGAGGTTATGAGGTGAGGATCAATGATCAAGGATGTTTTGTTGAAGACCCCATGCAAGACTACAAGATCATCGCAAAAGGAAAGAAGCAAGAGACTCTTCACCATGGAGGTAAAGCCATCAACCCCTCACATTGTCTACTTGTCAATTGGAAATAAACAGATGGCAGAAATGGACTTCTGGCCTAAAAGAATTGGACACATAAACTTACAAGGGATGAAGGACATGCAAAGGAAGGGCTTGGTGAGTGGCGTACCTGATCTTACATCTCAAAATATGCAACATTTGTGCCATGCTTGTCAATTAGGGAAACAAAGTAGATTGCCATTCAAGAAGGGAGCACATTTGAGCAATGAAGTGTTGAATCTCATACACACAGACATAATGGGACCTACAAGGGAGCTATCCATTGGAGGTAATAGATATTTTGTCAAATTTACTGATGATCATTCAAGTTTTGTTTGGATGTATTGCATGAAGTCAAAGTCAGAGGTGTTTTACCACTTCAAGAGGTTCAAAAACCTAGTGGAGAAGGAAACAGAGAAGTATATAAAGAATCTTAGATCGAATGGAGGGGGAGAGTATTTTTCAAATGAATTTTCATATTTTTAACATGAACATGGTATCAAAAGGCAATTCACTTGCAGGTATACACCTCAACAAAATGTGGTGGCAGAGAGGAAGAATAGATACATAGCAGAAGTGGCTAGAACTTTGTTAAATGAAATGAATGTTCTTAACTCTTATTGGGTTGATGCAAGAAATACAGCCATATACATTATGAATATGTTTCCAAACCTCAGGAGTACATAGATTTACACCTTATGAAGCTTGGTGTGGTAAGAAACCCAACCTTTCACATCTCAAAAGATTTGTTTGTGTGTGTTATGTTCACATACGTCAAGAATTGAGACACAAGTTATACTCGAAGGCAAATGGCATAGGCTTTCAGGAAACATTTAGTCGAGTAGCTAAGATGTCCTTCATAAGAAATTTGATTACAATTTCAGCCTCAAAAGGTTGGAAGATGTACCAATTAGATGTGAAAAATGCTTTCCTAAATGGAGAGCTTGAAGAGGTAGTCTTCATGGAGCAGCCCCAAGGCTTTGAAGATGAGAGGTTTCCACATCATGTATGTAGGCTTAAGAAGTCTCGTTATGGACTGAGGCAAGCCCCAAGGGCTTGGAACCAAAGACTTGTGGACTACTTGGTAAAATGTGGATACAATCAGAGTCATGCAGACCCATCACTCTTTGTGAAGAAGGAAGGTAGCAAAATTGTTTCCATTTGTATATACGTTGATGATTTGATCATTAGACAGGATGATGAAGCCAACATCAAGGAGATAAAGAGGAAGCTTGGATGTGAGTTTAAAATGTCAAATTAGGGAATCTAGCAATAACTTTTCACTTGGTTGAACAATCCCAAAAATATGTGGTGTTTAAAAACACAAATAAAATTGAATACATGATCTTCAAGTCTTTTAAAATAATTGATAACATTTCTTAATATATTATTCAAGTACAAAATATGTTTCTATATCACAAGGTGTTTGATTAAATTGTATTGCATGTATAAGAAAACCTATTCTTTGTACAAATCCATCCATAAAGCCAATGAACCATTGTTTTGGACAAAAAGTTTTCCAACTCCTTCGATGATTGCCTCCACAGCTTTGGTAGAACTATGTAAGTGCCTTTCATATTCCAAGTTACATGATACAATGTATCATAAAAATAATGTTATTATTTCCATCCAAATCTAGAAACATTTTCCAAATTGTGTCCAAGTTTTTATGATGCACAAACTTATATCTGATGCGGATATTTGTTTTTTGGCATGCACCCTGACCTACTATAACATGAAACCTTTGATGGTGTTTTGGCAAACATAATGCAAGTGTTCTTTGAGCTGTCAGCAATCTTTTTGTGGTCCAAATACATACTTTAAAAAGATCTATACAAAAATCCAAGAAATATGATGCATCCTTGCGAACATAATGCACAATTCTTGGGCTCTCTTCGACAAAATTCATATGGTTTTGCAAATATTCAAATAATAGATCCCCCATTCCTATCAATTGTCGTGAGAAAAAAGCCATTCATTTCTAGTATTAATACCCTTCTTTCATCTCTTGAGAATGAAGAAAATCTTTTCTTTCTTGATGAAGATTCATATATGTGTGAAGACCAGTAAGACATCAATGCTAACCTTGTGTTTTCTTTGTAGTTTATATGCAAATCAACAATTTCTCATCTCCTCTCAAACCTATAAGGATTTGCCTTACCAATGTATCCTCCTCAATATCTTCATCAACTACTCCTAATGCATCTGCAATGTCCTTCATCCTTGTTACATAATCAGAATTAGGTTGAGAAGCTTTCCTTTTGAATGTAGTGAACTCTACCCATAAAGATGCCTTCCTTGACTTTGTAGTATTTTGGAAATGCTCCTCCAAAGCATTCCATATGTCACTTGCACTTTCAAGTCCTCTAATATGAGGTAGCAAGTATTTATTGACTCCCATGTAGATAATGCTCCTTGCTTGAGCATTCTTCTTCTTCCAAGTCTTCAAATATGAGAGTTCATCCCTAGTTGAAACACTAGGATCTCTGAATTCTAGTTTTTCTTCTTCACCTATGATGTAACCTATCAGTTCTTTGCTCATGAGATGAGCTTCCATCCTCATTGACCAAGCTGGATAGTTTTCTCTATCCAATTTCTCTATCTAAAGAGAATCTCCCATCCTTTCTTTACCTGTGTATTAAATTCTTCAAGCTTTATGAGGAATAAGTGTACCTTTACTTTGAATGAAGTTCCTTTTGATCTTCTTGATAGCTTCAGGCCTCCTTCTCAGCTTTCCTTTTAAGTTTTCACCTTTGAACCTTCACATCTTGATTTCTGTATGACTGCAGCAGTTGGGGTCCTCCTTTCTTCTGTTTTGATGATTCTTGCTCTGATACCACTGATGGAGAGTCTTAATCTCCAAAAGAACAAGGTATCCTTGATGTTAGAACACTTCTATATCAAGAATAATTCAAAAACTTGATCAATTTTGAAACATCAATGCCAAACTATAAAGACTTGCACTAACTGTGAAGAGAGTCACTATTCAAGAAAGTCTATTGCACATAACTTATTGATTGACTAACCAAATATGTAAGGTTTTCAATGAAACTTTGTATGAGGTGTTGCATAATGTTTGCACACCTTCTCCAAGTTAAATAGTCTAAAAAGATTGAGTGGATCTTGAGAAATGATCCAAACAATCTACCTATGTTTGAAACTATTCTCCTGTATAGTCGACTTTGATACCTTTCAACTTAGATTTTGACTCCTCATTTGTGTAAAACTTTACACTATGCAATGAGATCTGATCAATTCTTTGACCATTGAGATTGCGCCTATTTTAGAAGACACTCATCACTTCTTCACATACAAATGTTCCTACCATAATTCTCTTAGCCTATTTACAATTAGGCTCTCAAATCTTAACTATAGAAGCATTAACTATGGAATTAGACATCTACAAAAAGATTCCTAAAATGATCAAACACAGAAAGAGAACACAACAAAAGATCGGGCATAATTCTCTTTCTACTCAGAAAATTTTTACATCTAAATGATGAGAGAGATCTTCTTCACTTCTAAAGTGTCTAGTCACTCTTACAACTTCTAATTCTTCTTATCTCATGCTCTCTCATGCTTTCCCCGACTTTCTACTTGTATATATAGGCATATATATACAAGCTCATGACCATAATAAAAGTATATGTGAGCTAACTACAAGTTTAATGTACATATGTATATAAGTCTTCATTTCTTGAATGTGCCCTATCTTCAAACTTCATTTGTTGATCTTTTCTTCATCTTTTGACTTCAAGTCTTTATTCAAGACATCGATTGATGGTTGACTTGCACCAAAAATTTTTGCAAAAAAAAGATTTTCTTCAATGGAAGGAAAATACAAAAATGAAAAATGGAAGCATTTACTTCAGCAAGTAGTGGAGATCAAAAGAGAATCAATCAAAAGAGAATCAAATCCAAAAAGTTGAACTGGAAGAGGAGTGGCTACTCAAAGTAGTGGAAGAGTTATGGAGAAGAGCTCTCAAACTCATCATGAGATTTTTTGGTCACATGGGTATAAAAGAGGCAAGGGAGGACACTCAAGCATAGAGGATGAAGGCATGGAATTACCCTTGTAGGTAGTTCATTTGGTTTGAGTCATTTCATTCGCTTCACTCTCATAGACTATGTCTAGTCGCATACCAATTTTTGGATAGCCTACTTGTGAGAGTCATATCTCTCAATTCATGTATCTATTTTTAGAGTTTAAACGTTTGTTGGAAATCGTATCTTTAATACTTCTATATCAAAATCTTTATGCTCTATGAGTTATTCAATTTTTAGTGAAGTCTAGTTTTCAGCCTATCTGAGTGAATAGGCAGCCTATTTTGAGGCAAAGAGTTGCCAAACCAAAACTACTCCAAATTGTGTGTTTGATAGCTTATTTGGAAGTTGTAAGTGTCTAGTTTGAGTGAACAAAGTGTAAAGTTCATTGTAGTTTTCAATTGATACTAGTTTTTGTTGGAAGGTTCAACTATTGGTAAAAGTCTTGATCCTAAGAAGGTCTTCTACACTTTCCACTACGAATAGGAGAGAAATTCTCCATCAATTGGTATCAGAGCATTGGAGCTTGAAGAGGAAAAGTATTGGAGTTGGTGTAAAGCAAAGTAGAAGCTACAAATCAAGGGGGAGCTTCATAAAGTCAAGAAAGAGCACTACATATTTGAGGTAAACTTCAATCTTGGAAGTTTTCAATGGCTGATTTAGGACAACAAGTTGAGAAGTTAGACAACGATAATTTTCTGTCTTGGAGGTACATAATGACAAATTACCTTAAAGGTAAAGGTTTATGGGGTCTAGTTAGTGGGGATGATCCACAACCACACGTTATCATTGTGGTAAACTAGGACATTATGCAAATGATTCTTGGAAAAAGAATGGAAGGGTGAATGGCGGCAACCAAAGGAGTCAAAATAACTATGTTTAGAGATTCAGGTTGCAGCAACCATATGACATGCCAAGGAGATTTATTCACAAAGCTACAAGCTCCAAGTGGAAAAGGATGTGTGGAGACCAGCGATGAAACTCAACATGCAATTGAGCATGTTGGAAGCTTGGAGACAAGAAGGTATTGACTGATGTTCTTCATGTCCCTACTATTGCAAATAATTTGATTTCAGTAGGACAAATGGTAGAGAAATGATATCAAGTTATCTTCAATGAAAAAGGCTGCTTTATAAAGAATCCAAAAGAAGGATTCAAGGTCATTGCTCAACTTGGGAAGGAAAGAAGGTAGGATGTTCACTTTGGACATTCAACAACCACATGGAAAGGTGATGTATATTCAGTTTGGAAACAAGAGGATTGATGAAATCGATTTGTGGCACAACTTTTTTGGACATATCAACATTCCCAAGCTCAAGGACATGAGCAACCATGAAGTGGTAAGATGTCTTCCAAGATTCAATGATGCTGGACTACATGAGTTTTGTGAAGCATGCCATCTAGGAAAGCAAACTCAACAACCATTCAAGAAGAGCAACTATGTGGCAAGGAATGTCCTCGACTTGATACACATGCATGTATGGGGACCATCACAACCATCGGTGGCTGATAATAGATATTTTTCACTTTTATTGATGACCATTCAAGAAAAGTATGGATGTTCTGCATAAAAAAAAATCAAATATATTCTCCATGTTCAAGAGATTTAAAGCACCTGTAGAAAAGGAGATAGGATGCTACATAAATACCTTGAGGTCTGATGGACGAAGAGAATATTTCTCCAAAAAAATTTTAGATTTTCTATATAAGAATGGCATCAAGCAACAATTTACATGTAGGTACACGCTTCAACAAAATGGAATTGCTCAAAGGAAAAATAGACATATCACAAAAGTTGCAAGATGCATGCTCAACGAGATGTAGTACTACTAAACTATTGGGCTGAAGCAACTAGTACGGCTGTTTATTTGATGAACAAGTGCACAACAACTGAAGTGCATAATTTAACTCCCGAGGAGGTTTATTCTAGTAAGAAACTTGACCTTACACATCTCAAAGTTTTTGGATGTGTGTGTTATGTTCACATCCCTCAAGAACTAAGGACAAAGATCGAGGTAAAGTCAGAAAAATGTATTTTCATTGGATATTCATTGGAGCAAAAGGGATATAGGTGCTACAATCCGGTGACAAAGGAGCTACGAGTCTCATGAGATGTGGTATTTGATGAGCTAAGACCATGGTTTGAAGACAAAGGGAAATAGAAGATTCTTGAAGAAGATTGCAAAGATGATGGAGGTGCTATCCAAGAAGAATTTCAACAAACATGCACTCAAATTTCAGGTCCACAAGCTTCTACATCACTTGAAGAAAGCTCAACATGGAAGGGGAGACTAAGGATTCATTCCTCATTACCAACATTAGTTTGTGGAAGATTTGAAGTTGAAAGTGCTACCCAAAATAGTGATTCAAATGCAAGTGAAGAAGAGTATGAAGAGGTATAACACCAAAGGTAAAGTTGAACCGGTTGAAGAAGCAATATTCAAAAGGAGATGATGGGAGGTCTTCAAGAGCAAGGTATCCAATTCAAAGGCTGAGCTATGATAGTTTTATTGCAAAGCATTTTGCATATATAACACAGGTGGTCAAAGACAAAGAACTGGATGCATATGAAGAAGCATGTACACAAGAAGAATGGTAAGAAGCTATGAAAGAAGAGATGAAAGCTCTCAAGGACAATCACACATGGGAGCTAGTTCCAAAGGTTGAAGGTATGAAGATTGTTCCAATTAAATAGGTGTTTAAAATAAAGAGAAATGTTGATGGTTCTCTAGCTAGGCATAAAGCTAGACTAGTATCAAAAGGATTCAAGCAGACTCACGACATTGACTATGAAGAGACTTTTAGCCCAGTTGCAAAGATGGGAACAATTAGAAGTTTGATTCTAGTGAGTGCAACAAGGAGATGGCCATTGTACCAACTTGACATAAAAAATGCTTTTCTCAATGGTGAACTTCAAGAAGAGGTATACATGAGTCAACCAATTGGATTTAAAGATAAAAAGCATCCAGATTTTGTTTATCGATTGAAGAAAGCTTTCTGTTGGTTAAAGTAAGCACCACGTGCTCAGAACCAAAGATTGGTTGAGTACCTCACAAGGCAGATCCCTCTCTCTACATGAAGAAAGAAGAAGGCAAGCAGGTATACATTTGTATATATGTTGATGATCTCATCATAACAAGAAGTAATGTTGCAGGAATAGAAGAGATAAAAAGAAAAATTGGTAAGGAGTTTAAAGTTTCAGATCTTGGTGAGCTAAAATACTTTTTAGGCATTGAGGTAGCCTATGGGAAAGATGGCATCTACTTGATGCAAATAAAGTATGGATGTTCTTTTCAGACTTGGAATGAGTGAATGCAAACCACTCACTCAACCTATGGACACAAATGTGGAGCTATGCTCAAATGATGGAGAGAAGTTACATGATGTAACTACATATAGGAGTATTATAGGTTCATTGATCTATGCTATGATCGCAAAACCAGATTTGTGTTATATCGTTGGAGTTCTTTCTCAATTTATGCAAACTCCAACAAGTGAACATTTAAATTTAGCCAAAGGAGTATTAAGACATGTGAAGCACACAGTCAATCATGCCTTGTTTTATAGATATGATGAAGAATTGCAGGTAAAGTGATGCTGATTGGACTGGTTCAAAGGAAGATAGAAGATCCACTTCAGGTTATGTGTTCATGATGGGTAGCAAACCTATCACATGGAGCTCGAAGAAGCAACCTACTGTTGCACTATCATCTACAGAAGCTGAATATAGAGGATTAGCCTTTGCAACGTGTGAAGCTATGTGGATTAAGAAGCTCTTGGTTGATCTTCATGTGCAGGTAGAGACCATTCCAATTTATGGTGACAATGTGTCAAGCATTCACTTGACAAACAATCCAATGTTTCATGCACGAAGTAAGCACATGAAAGTGCATTATCATTATGTTCGAGAAAATGTTTTGAGCAAGGATGTGGATATAAAGCTCATTAGAACTAATGAGCAGGTTGCAAACATGTTTACAAAGTCCTTAGATGCTTCTAAGCTAAAGAGGTTCAAGGATGAAGTCAACTTGGAGGATATGGTTGAAGGTGCAAGCTCACATGTGAGCTTGAGGGGGAGTGTTAAAAAATTAAGAAGCAAGGTCGTATATATTTTTGCAATAAAAAGGATTTACTTCAATGGAAGGAAAATGCAAAAATGAAAAATGGAAGCATTTACTTCAGCAGGTAGTGGAGATCAAAAGAGAATCAATCAAAAGAGAATCAAATCCAAAAAGCTAAACTGGAAGAGGAGTGGCTACTCAAAGTAGTGGAAGAGTTATGGAGAAGGGGTCTCAAACTCATCATGAGAGTTTTTGGTCACTTGGCTATAAACGAGGTAAGGGAATACACTCAAGCATAGAGGAAGAAGGTGTGGAATTCCCCTTGTAGGTAGTTCATTTGGTTTGAGTCATTTCGTTCTCTTCACTCTTATAGACTATGTCTAGCCACATACCAATTTCTAGGTAGCCTACTTGTGAGAGTCATATCTCTCAATGTATGTATCCACTTTTAGAGTTTATACATTCATTAGAAAGCGTATCTTGACTAATTCCTTTATCTAGAGTAGTTTTACTAAATTCTTTATGCTCTATGAGTTACTCAGTTTCTAGTGAAGTCTAGTTTTCAGCCTAACTGAGTGAACAGGTAGCCTATTTTGAGGAAAAAAGTTGCCAAACCAAAACTAGTCCAAATTGAGTTTTTGATAGCTCATTTGAAAGCTATAAGTGTCTAGTTTGAGTGACCAAAGTTTCAAGTTCATTGGATTTTTCAGTTGATACCAGTTTTCATTTGAAGGTTCAGCTGTTGGTAAAATTCTTGATCCTGAGAAGGTCTTCTACACTTTCCATTGCGAATAGGAGAGGAATTCTCCAAAATTCTAGAGTACTCATTTCACCCTCCAAATGGGCAATGAGCTTTCCAATACCAGCATCACTTATGAAATGTTTATTTTTGTTAACATCTATATAAAGAAAAAAGAAATTCAAAAGATATATATGAATAATCAATACATTATGCAAACATATCAATACTTGTTTTCTCAATTAATTAATCTTTATGACATAAATTTATCTATTGATTTCTCTTTCTCAAAACTTATTTCCTCAATTGATTCCATCGCCAAGCTCTCATGGGTTGACTTTGGAAGGAGCATGCTTAGTTGATGGATTTAACCAAAGATCTTTCGGTCCTCCGTCGCAATCATTTCATAAGGGCTAGGGTTATATACCATAGGTGGAGTGTTGTTAGGGAAGTCAAGGGGTATCACTCGTTGCTGGTCTAAGGTTTGAATCTACAAGGAGCCTTGTCTAAGATTTAGGTCCACTGAGTGATCATATAGCCAATCTTCACCAAGGATTATGGGTTCTATTAGGTCATCGTCATCGCACACTAGTAGCTTCACTATCATGGTCACTTCGTGTATGAGGATAGGAAGGTCCATCTCACCCATGCAAGGGGTTTCCATGCCTCCAAGCCCTATGAGGTATGCCTCAATTGGCTGTATTTCTATTCTTGAATCCTGATAGTGGGACCATCTAATGGCACTCCTCGCAGCACTTGAATCAATTAAAGCCCTAAGCTTGTGGCAAGTGTTGCCACATTCTATCATGATTGTAATGAATGGTCTCCTATCCACTATGCTAGGATGAGCAATTGACTTTGCTTGACACATGGCCACGGGATATCTCGGTGTTGTTTCTAGATGGTTATAATGTTCTCTCCCTATTCCTTGTCTTCTCAGCTTCATGCGCTTAATGGATTCTAGAGCTTCTCCCTGAGCTTCTACGTGTATTCTTTTTTCTTCCTCCTCTTCTTTGCCAACATGAGTCGTCTAAGCATATCCTCAATAAGAGGTCCCTTATAAAGCTTGACTCTACAGCCACTAATGTAATTAAGCATTATTTCTCTTTCTAGGGTGGCTAATTGTATCGCTCCACTTGTCTTTTAATGATCATAGGTCCATAACCTCGCTTTTCTAATTTTTGTGCATGTTGTTTCAATGTATACACTAGGACTAATCACCTTCTTTAAAGCCTTTGTCTTTCACATGTGCATCAAAATAGGCTTTCTATCACTTCTTAGTTGTGTATATACCTGCTGCTACTTTTAGCCTTGTTTCTCCTAATTGTTCCAACTCCATTATCCTTGATGATAATTCATGGCCGGTCCACTGATGTTCTTGTGCAACCTTAAGGATGGGTATCAAAACTTCCAAAGGAAGCAAAGCATTTTGACCAAAAACCATCTAAAAGGGAGTTGCATTGAGTATAGTCTTGTACGCCACTCTATATGCCCAAACAACATGGTGTAACTGTTTGTCCCAATCTGAACATTTGTTGTTCACAAGTTTCATCCGTATAGTGCAAAGGATCTTGTTAGTGCTTTTCGCTTGAACATTGGCCTGAGGATGATATGGTGCAGATTTCTTGTGAATCACCATAAAATCGTGTAACAAATATTCAATGACCTAGTTTAGAAAGTGAGTTCCTCAATCGCCCACTAGCTCTATAAGCAGTTCATATCTTGTAAAAACAATTTCAAATAAGAATTTTGCAGTCATGTGTGCATCATTCTTTTTTGTGGACTTAGCATCTACCCATTTGGTAAGATAATTTGTTGCTACAATAATGTATTCAGTGTGAGTACCTTTTGTTGGGGGGTTAATGGGTCTTACAAAATTTATGCCCCACTTGGAAAATGCACGTCCTCCCATCATGGGTTTCAATGGCATTTCATCTCTACGAGTAGGAAATTGAGTTCTTTGGCACACATCACATCTCGTAACATAGGTATGTGCATCCATGTGAAGAGTGGGCCACCATAATCATGCAAATAGTATGGCTTTGATTATCCGGTCGGGGCCAAAATGACCTCCTGCAACACCTTGGTGTGCAATCTCTAGTATGCTCAAAAAATCACTCTCATGAACACATTGTCTTAGGTATCCATCTCTTCCTCATTTGTATGGATTGTTCTACCAGTCGTCTTTCACAACAGAAAGGACATTCTTTACACAACTTATAGACATCTACTTCCATAGAAGGCCAATATACTCCTAGTCTATGTAGAGTCTGCAATGTACGATGTTTTGAATGATGTTGCTTTAATGCACCTACATGTGCGAATCACAACCAATTCACGTATTCTAATTCATCTACACAACAAGCAAGAATCTTCTGATTATCTTGTTTATATATACTTCCTCCTATTATTTGATATCTTTGTGACTTCGTGATTTCTCCTTCTTTGATCCTAATCCTTGGATTCTTCGGTCCAAGTGTGAGAATAGGGACAATCGGCTTAGCCCATTCAGGTACTATTTCAAGGTTAAACAGGTATGTGTCAGGTAGTTCATCCGCTATTCCTTGAGGAGCTTCTCCCGTGGTTAATCTTGAGAGATGGTCAGCTCTAAGGTGGGCCTTTCCCTTCCTCACTACTACTTCAAAGTCGTACTCCATGAGTAATAGAAACCATCATATTCATCTGGTATTACAAGGCTTATTGACTAATTATAGCAATGCCTGATGATCCATGAAGAACTTGAACTTATTTGCCAACAAGTAATGCCTGAATTTCTTTACCGTGTAGATCATTCCTAATCCTTCACGCTCCGTAGTGGTGTAGTTTCTTTCTGTTGCATTCAATTGTCTACTCACATAAGTTATAAGGAGATCTATATTGCCCTCATTTGCAAGTTGTGCCAACACACATCCTATGGCATAGTTGGATGCATCCACATGTACATGGAATGGCGTACTCCAATCTGGGGTTGTTAATATAGGTGTTGAGCACAAATGTTGTTTAAATTCATTGAATGAATTCTCACATTCCTCTGTCCATTCAAACTTGGTCAAAAGAGAGTAGAGAGGCTTGGCTATAATAGCATACATGTGTATAAATCGTCGATAATATCCACAATGGCCCATGAAGGCCTGTACCTCTTTTACATTCTTTGGTTTGGGTAGGTCTGTAATTACTTTCACCTTTTCTTCATCTATTGAAATTCCATTCGTTGACACAATATGTCATAGAATTTCTCCTTGCCTAACCATGAAAACAAACTTTTTCGGGTTCAAGAGAACCTGATATTCTCGACAGTTGTCAAATACTTCCCTTAATTTAGGGAGTATTGTTCCCCCCGGAGCTCGCTTAACCATGGCAATCTCTTGCCACTAAGCTACACTCGTGTGGTGTCTGAAGAAGGGGAAAGACTAAGGTTGACATTACCTTGAACATGTTTTGGTCCCTCAAAGCTTCATTCTTTGCTTTCAAAGCCTATTTTTGAAGCATTTTCGGAGTGTCTTTTGGAGCCGTTTTGGAGTACTTCCACACATAGTTCTCTTCACGTAGGTCCAAAAGCATCAAGAAAAGTGTTCTTTGTACTTCTCCGACATTAAATATCAACCTTTGGGGCTCTGTTTCAGCCACATTCACAAAACTATAGGTTTCTTGAAAGATTTCAGTTTTGTGGGAGCAGTTGTTGCAAATTTATGCAGGTTTTTTGAGCCAAAAAACATCAAAGTTGACAGACACTTGCAGGTGTTATTGGTTAGTTTTTGGGATGTGCATTCAGCCTTTTAGTGTCATTTTACTGTATATATTGAGCACATACACATTATGTATGCTTCTGTGGATACCGCTTATGTACATCCATGTGGTCATTGATATAGCGGTTACGTTCTTTGCATAAAGCCTTTTACATTTGATAACGAGGGTCATGGTGAGATTTTCTTAACTGGGAGACACCTAGATGTCAGGGTATCTTCAGTGATGCAGGTGGAAGACTTACCCAGCCTCACCATAGGAGATGTATGATAGTTGTTCATAGGTGCTCGATAAGCCTAGTTGGCATCTTTTGGATAACTGATTATATGCAGTGGAGTCACTAATTCACTATGTAGGCAAACATGTCAGTACTTGCAGTTTTATGATATTTTGACACTCGTCATACGCTCATTTTGCAGAGGATACTCTGGCAAAATTTTTCCAGACTTTTGGTTTTGTCAACTATACAGTGGTCGATTTACTCCTTGATACACTTATTCGTTGGTGTTCGGACTCTTCTAGCTCCATTATCATTCCATTGAGTTCTCTACCATCATGGCATCTGAGGTTTCAAGCACATCCGATGGATTAGGGTCTAGTGCTAGTGTTCCGAGAAGGAGTTATAACTTGCAGGGCAAAGACCATTTTGAGATCCGAAAGTTTGATGGCCCAAACTTTGCTCTATGGAAGAATCAGATTATAGATGTGCTGATTCAAAGGAGGCAATGGAAGCCAGTAAATGGAATTTGAAAGAAGCCTGCTGACATGGATGAAGATGATTGGGATGAGTTGGATGAAATGGTGAGGCCTACCATTCACTTGCACCTGGCAGATAATGTTTACTTTACGGTATTAGACTGTGAAAGTGCAGAGCAGTTTTGGAAGAAGTTATGCAATACATATGAAAAAGAGACAGCATCAAATAAAGTCTATCTAATGGGAAAATTATATGACCTTCGTATGAAGGACACGATAGTGTTGCTGCTCATCTAAATGAGTTTGATGTTATATTCTCTCAGTTACAAGCTCAAAAAATGGATATGTATAATGAAATGAAAGCAATATTGTTGTTATGCACCTTGCCTTCATCATGGGATACATTTTGCACAGCTATTAGCAATAGTGCACCTAGTGGTAAACTCATCTATGATGACATATGTGGAGCACTCTTGAGTGAGGACATTCGTAGAAATTCCATGGTTCGCACTCAGAGTGGAGATGCATATAATGTTCGTGATTCTTACCAAGGAAAGAATCAACAATGTGGTAGGAGCAAGAACAAGGAAAAGAATGGTCAACGGAAGAAGAGTAGAAGTAAATCAAGGAAGAGGGATATCGAATGCCATTATTGTCATAAGAAAGGACACATGAAGAAAGACTGTTATGTATTAAAGAATGCTAAAGGTAACAGGGACAGAATGTTGATGGGCATGTTAAGCAGTTACCTGCACCATCTACTTCGACTATGAAGATTGAAGAAATTAATGCTATTTCTGATGATGTTGTTGTGTTGAGACTTGATAGTACTGTGCCAACTCATGCTCTTATGGCTAATTCTCTTTCCCACACTTGGCTGCTAGATTCTGGTGCTTCTTTCCATGTGACACCACATAGAGAATGGTTCTCTAATTATGCAACAAAGTCTCTTCGTACCGAAGACTTTGTGATTCTTACCAGTGTGATGTTGTGGGGATTGGAGATGTGGTTGTGCAGTTCATTGATGGTTCAAAATTAACTATGCATAATGTACGCCATGTACCTCAGTTATAACAGAGTTTGATGTTAGTTGGTCAACTTAATGACCTTGGTTACAATGGTCTTCTATGCTTAGTCCTTTTGCATATCAAAGGGCAATATGATTATTGCAAAAGGAAGCAAAGTTGGCTCACTTTATCCTTTATTTGTATCATAGAAAGAACACTTGTTAGCTATTACTGAACAGCCTATGGCTCGTATTTGGCATGGTCATTTGGGCCATATATCTCGTAGTGGAATGGAAAATCTTTCTCATTCTGGCTACTTACCTATGTTATCTTTCTTTGATTTTTCATTTTGTGAGCATTGTTAGTCCTATGCTAACTAGGTCCTTAGGTGGTTCTCTTTACTTTGTCATTTTCATAGATGATGCTACAAGAAACGTTTGGGTATATCCTATCAAATTGAAGGATGAGGTATTTCCGACTTTCAAAAAATGGCTTGCTTTAGTTGAGACTCAAAAAGGAACTAAGCTTAAGGCTTTACGTTCAGATAATTGGGGTGAGTATACCTCACATGAATTCAGCCTTTTTTGTCAGTCTAGAGGGATTCGTAGAGATTTTACAACTCCTTATACCCGAGTACAGAATGGTGTAGCTGAGAGGATGAATAGAGCTATTCAAGATAGATTAGTCTCTATGTTGCATCATGCAAACCTCTCACAAGGTTTTTGGGCAGAAGCAGTATTGAATGTAGTTCATGTGATTAACCTTTCACCTAGTATTGCCAAAGGTTTGAAAGTGGCACAAGAGTTATGGACAAGGAAGCCACCATATTATGATCATCTTCAAGTTTTTGGGTGTGAAGCATATGTTCATATACCAAAGAATCTTAGATAAAAGTTGGATAATAAGTCAAAGAAATGCATTTTTCTTGGATATGGCTGAGAAGGACAACTTGGATATCACTTATGGGGTCCTGAAACATGGTAAGTGATCAGAAGTAGTGATGTCATTTTCAATGAGTCTAAGATGCATAAACAGCCCATTAAGGAGATTGAAGTGAGAAGAGTGGTGTTTGAGGATACTAGTCCTCCAATTAGCATGCATAAAAATGTTGCACATAGGGATGTTCAAGAGAATGTCCATTCATATCAGTCTACACATATTCTTGTTCAGCAACCATTGAGATGTTCAGCACGTGTCTCACATCCACTTGATAGATATGTTCTAGGTTTAGATTTTGTTATGCTAACAGATGCGGGTGAGCCCTCTTGCTACAAAGAGGCTATGCAGATAGAGGATCATGTCAAGTGGGAGCGTGCCATGAAGAGTGAGTTGGATTCTATTCACAAGAATGGTACTTGGGATTTGTTACCTTTGCCAAAGGCCAGGAAAGCTTTACCATGTAAATGGGTATATAAGTTGAAATTCACATCAGATAGTGCTTCTCCAACAATAAAGCACGACTTGCTGCAAAGGGTTTTAGGAAACATGGTGTTCTCTCCAGTGGTCAAGATGACTACCCTGTGCATGTTGCTTGGATTTGTTGCAATGGAGGACTTAGAGCTAGTCCAAATGGATATGAAAACTGCTTTCTTGCATGGAGATCTTACAGATGAGATCTATATGGAACAACCAGAGGGTTATGTAGTTCCTGGCAAAGAAAGTCTAGTTTGTAAGCTTAAGAAGAGCTTGTATGGACTTAAACAGTCCCCTAGACAATGGTACCAAAAGTTTGATGCTTTTATGAAGTCTCAAGGCTATTCTCGAAGCAATGAGGATCATTGTCTCTACACAAAGAGATGCTGAGATGGCAGCTTGATATGCTTGATACTTTATGTCAATGATATGCTAATTGCTGGGAAGTCCTCTTATGATTTGTCCTCAAAAAGAGGTTGAGTCAGATATTTGATATGAAAGATTTGGGGGATGCCAAACATATTCTTGGCATGCACATTACTCGTGATAGGAGCAAAAGATGCATATGCTTGTCTCAAAGCGAGTACATATCCAGAGTACTTCGCAGGTTCAATATGGAGGGTGGAAAGGCATTGAGTACACCTTTACCCACATATGTGAAATTGAGCAAGGATGATTGTCCCAAATCAAATGAGGAACAGGAATTCATGACCAAAATTCCCTACCAGTCTGCTGTTGGTAGTCTCATGTATGCTATGGTAGCCACGAGACCAAACATTGCATTTGTAGTGGGAGTTGTGAGCAGATATACGTCTAATCATGGCAAGAAACATTGGGAAGCTGTTAAGATAATTTTACGATATCTGATGGCACTAAGGACAAGTGTCTATGCTTAGGTAGAGGGAAAGCATCCATTATTGGTTACACAGATTCTGACTATGCTGGTTGTGTAGAAAATCATAAGTCTATGTCAGGGTACATTTTTCATTTTGCTGGAGGTACTATGTCTTGGAGATCTTGTCTTCAAGAATGTACAGTTGTTTCGACCACAGAAGCAGAATATGTTGCAGCAAGTGAGGCATGTAAGGAAGCATTGTGGCTTTCTCGTCTTTCTTGTGATATGGGTTTACCTCATCATGTATCTCGTTTGCTCAGTGATAGTCAGAGTGCCATTTCTTTGGCTGAGAATTCAGTCTATCATGCAAAGACCAAGCACATTGAGGTGAGGTATCACTTCATTCAAGATTGCTTAGGCACTGAGTGCATTATTCTTTAGAAGGTTCACACTCAAGGTAATGCTGCAGATGCTTTGACTGAAGCTCTACCACAGGATAGCTTTCAACACTGTTGTCACTTGATGGGGGTTACTTGATTCATGATCTTACACAGCCACTTGTATACTATGTAACATGCCCATCAAGTGGGAGGTATAGTTTGTGTACTTACACTCAGGTATTCTTTATCATTCTTTATTTTTCTCCCATAGTTACTTTGGCCATATTGGCCTTTAGTGGAATATTGTTACCGTTAGTGTCCATGTGAAAGGCAAAATGGCCACTGGACACTTCTTTGTATATGTTCTTTAATAAAACATGTAGTGGCCTGGTCAGTCACAAATTGTAAGTTCGACCGCATTCGTAAGTCACAATTTTCCACAATCACCACAGCATCCACTCTACCACCCCCATTTCCCTTTCCCCTTGCATCGCCACCCACACACAGCATCTACATTCACTACACCATTAATTTTATCTCCCACCATCGACACTGCATTCCGTCAGATGTTCACCTGTATGACTCAAGTGAGAGATGAGTTTGCATCTCTTGGAACTAGTTACCAGACTCTGTAGAAGACAACCAACGAATTTACAGTCGCAGCTCAATTCCTTATCCATCGAGAATGCCTCACTAAACACCCGCTACCAAGAGCTACGAGAGGCATATCATAAACTTGAACTAGAAAGTGAAGAAAAGACAAAAGAGGCCATCACTGACATAGACAACTTGTTAAGGGCGCAAACTATTCGCAATGCGATACTTACTAGGAACATGGGACTGCTCAGATGCCACTTGGCAGTAGCTAAAGAAGAAAATCAAAGTCTACAGGAACAGAACAGAGAGAATTTGGAAGCTGCTCTAGATCAACCAAAACAACCATTGAGCCCTAGTCGCTTTAAAGTTGTTCCTTTAGAATCTATGAAAATGTTACTAGATGATCATGTCAGATTGCTAGATGAATACGACAACATGAACGAGAAGTTCCAAAAGCTCAAAGAAGACCACAAATTGCTCCAATTAAGAGCACCTATAGAGCAAGGACCACCAGCTCCTACGGACCCTTCTCCTTCAATCCTAGAGGAACTCAATGCATTACGGGCCTAAGTATCAACTCTTCAATCACAGATAGCAGTATATGAAGCAGCCCCAGGCCAGACTCCCCACCGAAACTACCAGCAGAGGAAGAAATAGTGACTATTCTAGTGGAAGAAACTTTTGAAGAAGTATATGAACCCCAACCCATCCCAGGCGGACGAGACACAGCCAAAGGCCAGACGACTTTTGAACTTCCCACTCCTGCATGGATGAAGATGATTGAAGAACTTGGAAGAACCCACTCAGCACGTGTAGAAGCTTAGTTACATGCAATGGCCATGATAGAAGAACGAATTTTACAATCATCGTATTTTGCTCACTTGGCCCCTCGCAGATACATATCTGGGCATGAGCTACAATACAAGCCTTATTTTATGTTAATGGGGGAATATCAGCTGGGCATAGAAAAAGAAACAGGCAAGAAACTCTCTCATGCGATCGAGTTTGAGCCTGAAGATTTGTCAATAGATGCATAGAGAGGAGAAATATATCAACCTACTTGGCACCAAGATTTATTAGAGGCATATCCCGAGATGATGAGCACTTGGGCCAAGGCGCCACTCCACTTGAAGTACAACCCATGTTGGGGGCCCATGCCATGTCGCCTCTCTTGGAAGGCATTTGCCATTAAAAAAGAAAACAACAAGCAATGTCAGGATTGGCTCAATTACCCGTACTTCACTCCACCCATAGGACCACCCACAGTAGGCTATATGATGGCCATGATTTGCTTCTGGCTCCCCCACTTAAAACATATGGACGATGTAGCAGCGCATAGCATAGAAGACGTGAAAGCATGAAAAGACAGAGCACCACGAAGTGGCCGGGAGCCAGTTGAGTTATTTTTTCAAAATACTTTTCAAAAACCTCCAACAGTGATTTCCATCACTATCACTCTCACCATCACTCTCACTTCATCACTCTCACTTCATCTCATATTCACGATCTTCATATCACTCATATCTCTTCCACGGATTGACATTAAGGAGGTGGAGCTTCTTAACGTGGTTCTCACCATTGTGCTAGAGCAACATTGCCCTTGGATAGCTCCTTCCTAGCTTCTTAATATGCTTCTCACTATAGCTCAAGTGTAAGCACCACCTCCTTTACTTGAATTTTCACAGAATCGCGATTTTCATCACAGGATCGCGTTTTTTGGTAGGAACTTCCAATTTTTGAGCGACGAGCAATGGAGAGCTCCGTATGAGCAGAAAATCATGAAAAACACAGGCGCTTGTTCTCCCTTGCACTTCCTAACTCCTTCCCACACAATATGCATGAAAAATGGTATGAAAATGGTGAAAATGCACTAAAAAACAAGAAATTTCTATGAAGAAGAAGACGGACGAAGGTGGAGATGATGATGATGAAGAAGATGAAGAAGAAAAATCAGAAAATGAACAAAAACGATAGTTTTTTTACCTTCCAACGTCGCAAATCTACGATCTTACCATCACAACGCTCGTCCTCGAAGCTCTCTCTCCCGGCAACGGTGCCAAAATTTGGTGTAGCTCAAGTGTAAGCACCATCTCCTTTACTTGTCAATCCGCGGAGATGTGAGGACCGGTATGATGACCACGAGCAAGTGAAGGCACAAGTGCGTGAGTGAAAGCACACAAACATGCACACACATACACACACACGCGCACAAAGTAAGATCAAAGAAAGGAACAATGGAAAGCTTCGATTGCAAAAGAGTTCTCTTACAAAAGCTATATTCTCTAAACAAGCTCACCTCAAAAATGAGCTCTCTAGCTCTTTTTATAGTTTTTGGACTAGATTTGGCCCTGTCCAGACTTAGTGTCCAGCCTAGTTAAAAATTAGGTTCCAGGGCTTATTTGAGAGCTCAAACGAAGTCTAAAAATTACGAAAATTGGTAGGACGATACTTCTAATACTCCTCAAGCTCAAGGACTCCTCGGCTTGAACAAAATGGAGTTACAAAAATAGAAAATGGTATTTACAATGGTTTTTAGTGATGAAAATCACTATTTTTGTAGGGGATTCTTCTAAAAATTTGACATGTACTTCTTGGAGCTCCCTACTTGCTCCTTCTTCTTGTGTGTGTCCACCTTTCTGATGTGCTTCCATGCTTGTGCTTGACCTTGAGTTCCAACACTCCCCCCCCTCTCGAGTCTGTCATCCCTGACAGACCCTTGTTGTAGTGGTTGTTCCAAGTAGTGCTTTGAGAGGGAGTGTCCCTTCACAAAAGTCGTCTCGCTCCCAGATGTGGCACGGTTGGTTGTCCGATTCTTCATCTGTCACTGCGAGCTTTTGCAAGTTGTAGTGCCTTGGTATGTACTTCTTAGTTGGATTCCAGCATGATTGTGTTGTTGTGAGTCTCCGTTGATGTCCTCTAGATCTTCCAAAGTTGATGTTCATAGTAGTCATGCTGAGTACTCATAACCCCTAGTGGATGATGGGTAAGTGTGTTCGTGCATGGGTTGAGGAAAATATGTGCCTTGTGCACGGCCTTGTAATGTAGCCCTATGCATGCTTACTTGGAAAATGCATCAGAAGAAGTATGGTGCAAAAATTGGGGTTCTTGAGCTAAGTGCTCAAGGGTATGTCGACGAAGAGGTTTCCTAAGCTATCATGGTTATGATGTTTCCCAAGTAAAGATACTTACCATGGAGAAGGTCGATCGATGTTCATCTCTTCGTGTTGTACACTTGGCCTTTGGGATGGAACATTGTTGATGAATGTCCATGTTGATGGTCCACTTATGAGATCTTTTGAGTGGCTGATCCTGTCTCCTCTTTTATAAGCATCATTTGTCAAATACAAAGAATTGAATTTCTTTATATTCCTTGACAAACAACATTCGAGAACTACACCAAGCTTAGTTTCACATATTCTCTCTAGTTCACCATAAGCAAGAGTCTTCTGATCCAGTATACATACAAAGATTTGCAGGGTACCAGAACTACCCCTTGCAGATATCTCCCTGGATGTTCTCGTACATGTAGTAGTTAAGCATCACTCAAGTTGCGGACCTTCAAGCTCTTCACTTCTACCATAGTAAGAGGAAACTATAGTTGTGGATGCCATGTTTATGCCAAGTTCTTGACATCTACCAGATAAGGCAACAACTCTATCATCTACTAGCCGAGACCCACTTCTATCCAAACTGATAAATGCTCAGTAATCAACAGTTCCACCTGCCACTAAGCATGACTCATTCATGTTTCATGAGCGAAACCTGGGAACAAGTTTTTTTTTTCTTTTTTTTTTTTTTTTTTTATAGAGGAACAATGTCACAAAACAAGAAGACAAAGTTTAGTATCAAAAATTGGTTTACATGTGTCAATGTGCTCTCGTGCATGGGACTCTCAATTGTGTCTATGCACGGCCATGTAATGTGGCCCTATATTAATGCATACTTTGGAAATGCATGACCTGAATGGTGCAACAGACAAGGTTGTGCAAGGAGCACATGGTTGTCGCTCGTCGAGGCTTTCGATGTTATTTGCGGAGGTTGATGCCGACCTTGGTGGAGGTATCCATTGAGTCTCGAATTGATGTAATCCTCCTTATTGGAGTCCATTTTAGAACAACATTTGGCACTGTAGAGATCACTTCAGGCATCTTCCTCTTTGGATGCTTTCTGAACTGCTGTATCCAGTGTGGTTGGCGCTTTGGTTCGGTGGAGGCTACTTGTACTTTTGGCTTCCAAACCCATATACTTTTTGCACGTCTTCCTACTATTGTTGAAGAGCTGATTTGATCTTCCTTTGGTCTCTGTACGTGGTTCTTACCCTTTTCTCTTTTTGGCTTCTTTGTTGAGACCTTTCGCATGTGGGAGAACATTGGTTGTTGTGGATGTAAGAGCTTCTTAGGTACCCACATCTGTAATCGCCCTTGTTGAGTTGCAGCTAATTTCTTAGGCACCCAAACTTGTTGGATACCTTGTGATTGAGCTTGTCCGAGCTGGTTCCTTCGTCTTTTGGCCTGGTTGGCTTGCCTGGATGGGAGTTGTGGGGGCAAGGCTGATGGTTGCTCTCCTTTGCGTACCCAGATCTGCTTCATGCTCGAAATAGCTTTCTTATCGAATGGTGTCTTTCTATTTAATGTAGCAGTTGTCGTGAACGGTTGTGTTTGCTTGTGTGGTGGACTCACTACTGTGGCTACTTGATTCTTTGGAGAAGAAGAAAGATCCACCCGCCTTCGAACCTGGTCTTCCACGATTGACTCCTTCTGCATCATAGAGCTTTTGACACATACAACATCTTCTTTCATATGATTAGTCTTGGAAGAACTAAGAGAGTGTGTGGTGCCATGATCTAGGAGCATGCAGTTCTCTAATTCTAATGTAATGCATTGTTCATGTACCCAAACTTGAAGAATTTGACTTCTTAGGTTTAAGTTAACTGCATGATCACAGATCCAATCTTGACCCAAGACAAGTGGTTCTGTAAGGTTCTCATCTTGACATACTAGCGCTTTGACTTTCATTGGAACATCTTGAAGGTAGATGGGAAGTTCCACCTCACCCAAACAAGGGGTTTCCACACCTCCCAATCCTATGAGATAAGCTTCTATGGGATTGATGTTCAACTGCAAGTCTTGGC
Source organism: Ceratopteris richardii (assembly GCA_020310875.1). NCBI lineage: Eukaryota > Viridiplantae > Streptophyta > Polypodiopsida > Polypodiales > Pteridaceae > Ceratopteris > Ceratopteris richardii. The sequence continues at coordinate 155,236,573 of CM035412.1, forward strand.
AGTAGGAAAGTCTAACTGCACTACTTGCTGCACCTGAGTCAATCAATGCTTTCACTGTCCTTGCACCCTTCCCTTCTTCTATCTCTATGGTCACAAAGGGTCTTCGGTCAATGACTTGAGAAGTCGCTATGCCTGACTTTTGGCACATATCCATGTGATATTTTGGGGCTTTTGAGTTGACATCTAGGCCTAATCGCCTTAACTTATTTCGCCTAATACGCTCTCTGGCCTCTGCCTGTGCTTCTTCTCTCACTCTTAACTCTTCTTCTTTTCGCTTCTTAGCAGTGTTGAGTCTTCTTAGCATATCCTCAATAAGAGGTTCTTGATATAGCTTGACTCTACAGCCACTAATATAGTTTGGCAAGATATCTCCTTCTAGAGTGGCCAACTGAACTGCACCACTAGTGGAAATTCTATTAATGATCATGGGTCCGTATCCTCTTTTTTCCAACTTACGGGCATGTTGTTTTAGTGTGTAAACCAACACTAGATCTCCCTCTTTCAATCCCTTATCCTTGATGTGTGCATCAAAGTATGCCTTTTGCCTCTTCTTTGCAGTGTAGATGCCTGCTGCCGCTCGTAGCCTCGTCTCACCTAAGCATTCGAGATCAAAGATCCTAGAGGACAATTCATGCCCATTCCACTCATACTCTTGTGCTACTTTTAAGGCAGGGATTAGGAAATCTAAAGGTAGCACAACATTCTGTCCAAAGACCATCTGAAATGGGGTGGCATTGCGTACTGTTTTGTAGGCAACTCGATAAGCCCAAACAGCATGATCAAGCTGTTTGTCCCAATCAGAGTGTTTATTATTTACCAATTAGTTAAGACATTACATAGGATCTTATTTGTGCTCTCGGCCTGTCCGTTAGCTTAGGGATGATAGGGGGCAGACTTCTTATGTATCACCAAGAATTCTTGGAGAAGATTTTCAATGACTTCATTTAAGAAGTGGGTGCCTCTATCGCTTACTAACTCTATTGGTAGTCCATAACTAGTGAACACATTCTCAAATAAGAACTTAGCCGTCGTCTGAGCATCATTCTTTGTGGTGGCTTTGACTTCTACCCATTTTGTAAGGTAATCTGTGGCTACAATGATCTACTCTGCATGGGAGTTTCTAGCTGGGGGGTTAATAGGACCTACAAAGTCTATATCCCACTTTGAGAATGCACGTCCTCCCATCATGGGCCTCAAAGGCATCTCGTCTTTTCTGATAGGATATTGCGCACGTTGGCATGTGTCACATTTCTTCACATAGGTATGTGCATCCATATGAAGAGTTGGCCACCAAAGTCCTGAGAATAGAATGGTCTTGATTACTCGATCAGGACCAAAGTGTCCACCTGCAACACCGCTGTGTGCAATCTCTAAGACCTTTAAATAGTCTGATTCATAACGCACATTCTTAAGTAACCATCTTTCCCTCTTCGGTATAGGTTCGCTCCTACTAAGGCATAGCCTTGAGCCTCTTGCTCCATGCTTCGTCTTCTTGCTAGACTAGCCTCTTTGGGTAATCTTCCCGACCTCATAAACTCTACCAATGGAGCACTCCAATCTGGAATTAATGACACTTGATAAAGGGTCGCATGCTCCATTGGGGGTCTCTCTCTACACATTGCACAATTCTTAATCCACTCATGTATTTCTTTGTCCATGCTAGGCCAATACACTCCTAAACGCTTCAGATTCTGCAATGTTCGTTGTTTAGAATAGTGATTTCCTAGCAATCCTTCATGAGCTTGCTGCAACCAACTACTATGTCATCATCCTCGACACAACAAGCTAATACACCCTCAGTATCTTGTTTGTACATGCTTCCTGCCAATATGTGATATTTTTGTGATTTTACAATTTCTTCTTGTGATGTTTTCACATTCTTATTTGCAGGGCCGAAGGTTAGGACTGGTACCAACTTATTTGCCCATTTAGGAACAACATCTAAATTGAACAGATAAGCATCGGGTAATTCGTCACACACTCCTTGCGGTGACTCTCCTGAAGTGATGCGAGAAAGGTGATCTGCCCGAAGGTGGGTTCTACCTTGATGGGGGAAGTATCTCAACCCCTAAGCAACGACGAAGCGTGAATGACCTCCACAGGTATACTTCTTTGACCTCTGCACACCAAAAATGCTCTTACTCAGAGCTTATGCAGAGAACTCCAGTGAGCTTTTGTAGACCTGTAGTAAACACCAAGAGCTTTCCAACAAAACAAATTTCACTTCAAATGGATGCTTACACAAAGAGAAACAATGTCTACAACATGAGCTAGTTGAATGCTCACAACTGCTAGTCAAGCAGAGACCTCACTTCACTCTAGCAAGCTTTTCTCAGAGCTTATACATAGAATGAATCTCAAAATTTAGTCACCTTTAGAGAACTCTAATATCTACCCAATGACACCAAAATCATAGCAAATGGATAAATAGAGAAGGAGAACCAGCCCTTACAACAGAGAGCAAAATATGTCCAACAGAGCCTACACACCAAGAGAGATATCAATCACACAACTTCACTAAAATGAATGTTGCTCCCAGAATACTCAGAGACTGCTCTAGAGAGTTTGTGAGCATAAAATAAACTCTAATAGATATCTAATGAGACAAGAATTACATCAAATGGATACAATATGAGGGAGAACCAATGCTAACAACTCAGGGGTAGAGAGTTGCAACACTGCCTGCACACACACATAGATATGCCTACTAAAAGAAAACAAACAAGCAAGCAAGGGGCTAGCTTAAGCAAGGGGCTTGCTTATCACAGCTTCAGCACTTAGTGCTCACTTTACATGAGCTAAAACTCCAAGAATATGGCCCAAAAGAAGTCGGGATACATGCTCCTTTTATAGTGAGAAGTGTGCCCCTAAAATCTAGGAACTACCTTTCCAAATTAGCCTCCTAACTTGGAGGATTTAGTTGAGATGAATTGGGGACTGGTTGAGTGACTTTTCTTGATGGAATCTCGTGGCTTTTGGCTTCCTTTGATTGCTCCACATGTCCATAAAAGATTTCCCACGAATTTGTAGCTTGAAGCTTGACTTTTAACACTCCCCCTCAAGCTTCAATTCTTCGTCCTCATCCAAGCTCCTTCATGTTGATGCATTGCTTGAATTTTGAAATCTTCATCCCATCCAAAGCCTTTGTAAACATGTCGGCAACTTGGTCCTTGGTACCAATATGATGTACTGAAACTTCCTTGGATATCACCTTTACCCTTATGAAGTGATAGTGCACTTCAATATGCTTGGTTCTAGCATGATAGATAGGATTCGATGCTAGATGAATGCTACTCATGTTGTCACAAAAAATTGGATATGTGTCAACCTGCAAATTAAGCTCCATAAATAACTTCTTAATCCACATTAGCTCACATGTGACTTGAGCCAAAGCTCTATACTCAGTCTCCGTGGAAGATAATGCCACCGTGGGTTGCTTCTTTGAAATCCATGAGATGATCTTGCTACCTAGCATGACTAGGTAACCACTTGTACTTCTTCTATCCTCCTTGGAACCGGCCCAATCTGCATCAGAATAAGCTTTGACCTGCATATCATCATCAAATGAATAGAACAATCCTTCATTTATAGTGGCCTTGAGATATCGTAACATTCTTCTTGCAGCTTGCAAGTGTGTAGTCCTTGGACTATGCATAAATTGTGATAACACTCCAACTCCATATGCTATGTCAGGCCTAGTTATTGTGGCATAATTGAAAGAGCCTACAATAGATCGATACAAAGTTACATCCTCTAATGGCTCTCCATCAATGGAGCTTAGCTTAACATTAACTTCCATGGGATTTGAAATAGGCTTGCAATGTAGCATCCCAAACCTCTCAAGTAGGTCTAGAATATACTTCCTTTGTATGAGCATAATACCTTCTTCTTTGTATACAACTTCAATGCCAAGAAAATACCTAAGATCTCCAAGATCAAATATCCTAAACTCCTTTCCAAGCTTTGCCTTGATCTCCTCAATGCCCTTTGTATCATTACCTGTAATGATAAGATCATCTACATACACACACATGTAGACTACAAGTTCTCCTCTTTGTTTGATGAAGAGAGATGGATCCGCCTTGCATTGATTGTAACCACATTTGATCAAATAGTCCACCAATCTTTGGTTCCAAGCCCTTGGAGCTTGCTTTAGGCCATAAAGTGCCTTCTTCAACCTACAAACATGATGTGGAAACTCTTTATGAACAAAACCTAGTGGTTGGTCCATGTATACCTCTTCTTCCAAGTCTCCATTGAGAAAGGCATTCTTGATATCCAATCGGAAAAGCTTCCATCCTTTGCTAGCAGCCATTGCAATGAGTGTCCTAATGGTGCTCATCTTTGCCACGGGGCTAAATGTCTCTTCAAAGTCCACTCCATAGGTTTGTGCAAAACCCTTGGCCACCAATCTTGCTTTGAACCTAGAAATAGATCCATCTACTTATTACCTATTACCTTCATGTTCTCCTTCTTGGGCACTAGAGTCCATGTTTGATTTTCCTCAAGTGCATCGATCTCTTCTTGCATTGCCTCTTTCCATTCGGTGTACCTGCTTGCATCTTCATAGCAATCGAGCTCATGATCTTCTACTACTTTGTTCATATATGCATAATGTGTTGCCATGTATGAATCATAAGTAAACCTTTGATTTGGATACTTAACTCTAGAAGACTTCCTTTCTTCACCTTTTGGAGGAATAAACCTCCTTTGCCTTGGGAACTTGATCTCTTTCTTTGACGTGGCTTCTTTCTCCATCATGTGTCCCTCATCATCTTCAACTTCATTACCTTCTTCATCCAACTCCACCAATGTTGCTTTGCCTTTGTTGATTGATTGTGCTTCATAGCTTGATGAAGATCTCCCCCTCCATGGTGAGTTCATGCTTGAACTATCTTCATTGATGGAACACCTTGGGCCGCTTAGCTCTAGGTCGATTTGTTCTTCATCATGTCCATGCTTTTCTTCTTCATAGTCCTGCATACAATCATACTTCTTATACCAAGGGAGTAGCTCATCAAATGCTACATCCCTTGATATCCTCAAGTCCTTTGTGTTTGGGTTGAAGCACCTGTAACATTTATGATCATTTGAATATCCTAGAAACACACACTTTTCTGCCTTTGGTTGTAGCTTGTGCCTCAATTCACTTGGCACATGTACATAACAAGTACATCCAAATATCTTCAAGTGGGAAAGATCAGGTTTCTTACCATAAGAGGCCTGATATGGTGTCAAGCCATGGATCCCTGAGGTAGGAGCCCTATTCATAAGATACACGACGATATTTGCTGCATCACTCCAAAACATGTTAGGTACATTCATCTCATTAAGCATTGCTCTAGCGATCTCGACAATGTATCTATTCTTTCTCTCTGCTACTCCATTTTGTTGGGGTGTGTACCTGCATGTTACTTGCCTCTTGATGCCTTGATCCATTAAAAAATCAAAAAACTCATTGGAGAAATATTCTCCCCCTCCATCGGACCTTAGCTTCTTGATATATGTACCTGTTTCCTTCTCTACCATTGCCTTGAATGCTTTGAAACATGTAAACACATCTGATTTGTTTTTTATGAATAAACCCAAACCGTCCTTGTGCAATCATCTATAAAAGTGACAAAGTACTTGTTACCTCCAATGGATTGCTCTTTGCTTGGCCCCCACACATCTGTATGTAACAACTCCAATGGATGTTGGCTTATGTAGCCACTCTTCTTGAATGGAAGTCTCACTTGCTTCCCTAGTTGACAAGATTCACATAAATGCTTCATACCTTGTCCTTGGAAGTTGGGAAGACCTTCAACCAGCCTCTTGAATTGCATTTCCTTCATTCTTTGTATGTTGATGTGACCTATCCTCTTGTGCCACAAGTCCAACTCCGAAATCCTCTTGTTTCCATATGTGAAGTAGACATGTTGAGTGGAATGAGAATTTACCTCCAAAGTGAAGAGTCTCCCTTGCTTCTTTCCTCTTGCTATGACCTTGTAACCTTGCTTAGGGTTCTCCACAAAGCATCCACCTTTGTTGAACCTTACTTGATAGCCTCTTTCAACCATTTTCCCAACAGACACCAAGTTCTTTGTGATAGTAGGTACATGCAAGACATCCTTGAGACATCTTCCTTCCTCCTTGTCATCCAAAGCTACATCTCCAACATGGGAGATCTCATGGGCTGTATCATCACCTGTTTCTACATGTCCTTTACCTTTGGGAACATGTAGATTAGTAAACCAAGAAGCATTGCAACTCATATGGTTGCTACATCCACTATCAATATACCAAGTGTTATCTACTTTGCTTGAATTCCCATTCATGTGCATCATCAAGAGATTGTCATTTTCTGAACTTGTAGAAGCATAATTACCTTGGCCTTTGTATGAAGAACCTTGATTATAGCTCCTTTGGTTTCCTCCTTGGTAGCAATCTCTAGCATAGTGGCCAAACTTGCCACATATGTAACATCCTTCGCCATCTTGATTCCTGTTTTGTTGATGCCGTCCTCCTCTTCCTCTTGTTCTTCCTCTCCCTCTTAGTGATGAGGTGCCTTGGTCATGTCCTTGATTGCTTGAGTGTCCTTGCCTTCCTCCAAACCTTCCTTTGCCCCTTCCTTGTCCTCGTCTTCCTTTGCCCCTTTGATTACCTGCATAGAAAACTTGTGCATCCTTGCTTTTAGTTGAACTTCCACCTATGTTCATTTCTTCGGTGACCATGAGAGCAACCAATTGCTCAAAATCGAGAAGATTATCCCTTACATATACTGAAGTGGTAAAGGGTTTCCACTTCTCATCATCTCTCAAACCATTGAGAGTATAAGCCACAAGATCGTCATCGTCTACGTGGCTTCCAATGGATCCCAATGCATCTGATAACTCCTTGACCTTAAGTATGTAGTCATTTATGCTACTCCCTGAGATCTTCCTAAGGTTGTTGAGCTCATTCTTGAGTTGGATCTTCCTTGCTTTGGTGCTTGTTGAATAAAGCCTTTCAAGTCTCTCCCATACCTTCATGCTTGAATCCAAGTCTTGGATATGGCCGATCATGCTATTGCTAATGTGTTGGGAAAGAATAAAGATAACCCTCTTGTCTCTTTCATTCCATTCCCTAAAGGCCCTTCTCTAGTCATTGGTTGGATTCTCATCCAACCTAGGTCTTGGTTCACTTCCACTAATCAACCCCCGAAGGCCCTTGCCCATAAGATAGTTGGAGACCCTAAATCTCCATGGTTGATAGTTCCCTTTGTCTAGCTTTTCAATTTGAGTGTTGAAGTCTCCCATATCTAGTCTTTGATACTTGACCTAGCCCTTGGCTAATGCTCCAATGTGTGTAAAACGAAAATGAGGCTCTAAGGTTACCTCAATCCAAAGCTTTCCTTAGATGGACACCTTGTGCTCTTGAAACTTTGAGTAGAATAGCTCCCCCTTGATGTGAGCTACCTCCAAGAAGCTTTTGTTGATGCCAATCTTCAACCACCAACTCCAAGAGGTCTTCTTGCTTGTATGTGATACCTCCAAGATGCCCAAATGCTCTGATACCACTGTTGGGGGAAGTATCTCAACCCCTAAGCAATGACGAAGCGTGAATGACCTCCACAGGTATACTTCTTTGACCTCTGCACACCAACAATGCTCTTACTCATAGCTTATGCAGAGAACTCCAGTGCGCTTTTGTAGATCTGTAGTAGACACCAAGATCTTTCCAACAAAACAAATTTCACTTCAAATGGATGCTTACACAAAGAGAAACAATGTCTACAACATGAGCTAGTTGAATGCTCACAACTGCTAGTCAAGCAGAGACCTCACTTCACTCCAGCAAGCTTTTCTCAGAGCTTATACAGAGCATGAATCTCAAACTTTAGTAAACTTTAGAGAACTCTAATAGCTACCCAATGACACAAAAATCAAAGCAAATGGATAAATAGAGAAGGAGAACCAGCCCTTACAACAGAGAGCAAAATATGTCCAACAGAGCCTACACACCAAGAGAGATATCAATCACACAACTTCACTAAAATGAATGTTGCTCCCAGAATACTAAGAGACTTCTCTAGAGACTTTGTGAGCATAAAATAAACTCTAATAGCTATCTAATGAGACAAGAATTACATCAAATAAATACAATATGAGGGAGAACCAATGCTAACAACTCAAGGGTAGAGAGTTGCAACACTGCCTGCGCACACACATAGATATGCCTACTAAAAGAAAACAAACAAGCAAGCAAGGGGCTAGCTTAAGAAAGAGGCTTGCTTATCACAACTCCAGCACTTAGTGATCACTTTACATGAGCTAAAACTCCAAGAATATGGCCCAAAAGAAGTCGGGATACATGCTCCTTTTATAGTGAGAAGTGTGCCCCTAAAATCTAGGAACTACCTTTCCAAATCAGCCTCCTAACTTGGAGGATTTAGTTGAGATGAATTGGGGAGTGGTTGAGTGACTTTTCTTGATGGAATCTCGTGGATTTTGGCTTCCTTTGATTGCTCCACATGTCCATAAAAGATTTCCCACGAATTTGTAGCTTGAAGCTTGACTTTTAACATACCTTTCCTGACAACAACTTCAAAGTCATATTCCATTAGTAAGAGGAACCATCTTACTAAGCGTCCAGTATTGCAAGGTTTATTGACCAAATATAACAAAGCTTGATGATCAGTGAAAAACTTGAACTTTTTGGCCAATAAATAGTGTCTAAACTTCTTCACAGCATATACCATGCCTAAGCCCTATCGCTCAGTTGTGGTATAGTTTTGTTCCGCTGCAGTTAGTTGTCTGCTAGCATATGCTATGGCTAAATCTAAATTTCCTTCACCGGTGGGTTGTGCTAGCACACATCCTATGGCATGATTGGATGCATCCACATGGACCTGGAATGGTTTATTCGAATCAGGAGTGGTCATTATTAGTGTTGTGCACAAACGTTTCTTCAATTCATTGAAAGAATTCTTGCATTCGTCGTTCCACTCAAAATTAGACAACAAGGCATAAAGGGGTCTAGCTATGATCGCGTACATGTGGATAAACCTACGGTATTACCACAATGGCCCATAAAGGCTTGTACCTCCTTAACATTCCTTGGTCGTGGCAGCTCTGCTATGGCTCGTACCTTATCTTCATCTGTTGAGATTCCATTCTTAGAAACAATATGACCTAAGATTTTACCTTGACGCACCATGAACACACACTTTTCTGGGTTCAGACACACTCGATATTCTCTACACTTGTTGAAGATTTGTCTGAGCTCAGGGATGTGGAATCTTCTTTCTTGGGAATGAGCACATAAATCATCCACATACACTTCTAAGATCTTTTGCAAGAACTCTTTGAAGACATGACACATGAGCCTCTGGAACGTTGCAGGTGCATTGGTGAGCCCAAATGGCATCACACAAAATGCAAAGATTCCCCACTCTGTGGCAAAAGCCATTTTGTGTTGATCTTCTAGGGCAATGGCTACTTAATTGTAACGTGAAAATCCATCAAGGAAGCTATAAACCTCCTTGCCTGCAACACGCTCCAATAGGTGTTCCGTGATTGGAAGTGGATAACTATCTCTGATCGTAGCTGCATTAACTTTTTTAAGGTTAATACACACTTGCAACTTCCCGTTCTTCTTGGGCACCACTACAATGGGGGACACCCATTCAGTATGCTCAATCTCATATATGAATCCAGCTTCAATCAGCCTATCAATTTCTTCTTTTATCTTGGCTGCATAAGTGTCATTATATGTGTAGGGCTTCTGTTTGGTGGGCTTGGCATCAGCAGTCATGGGATAGTATGAGAGCAAATTCTTGGATCTACCCCTTTCAAGTCTCTATAGTGCCATGCAAACACATCCCTATATTCCCTTAATAGAGCTACAAGCTCCATTTCTTCTCTTGCACTCAGTTCATCTCCTATGTAGGTACATCTCTCTTCGTTCTCTTCAATGGTCACTACAATTTTCTTGGTCTTTTCTTTATTATCATATGATTCTCCTATGATGGCCTCTCTCTTAGGCATGCGTACCAAAATTTTGCAGTCGTCAACTTCATATTTCTTGAAGTTTTCTGGTACTTCAAACAATGATTCCTCCTCTTCTGGTTTCACTGCTTTTCTTTTCTTTTTCTTTTGACTGCTCTCACTTCCATCCTTTGAATTTACTGTTTTAATACTTGTGAGAGGTTCTTCTTCTTTTTGGGTGAACACTCCTATATCTTCTAGATAGTGCTGCTCTGAGTTAAAGCAACTATCCATCACAATGGACTCTAGATCATCGTCATTCTCTTCTTCTTCTATGACATCACTAGGGTCACATTCTTCTAGCAAGGGCTGACACATGAACACTGAAATATCATAACCCTCCTCATCACAATGAGGTGTCCATTGTTCTTCATTAACAGCAATGTCCATGGTAGCTAAGATTTCTGGCCAGCCACAAGGCTCAAATTCCTCATCTGGAAAGATCATCGGTGTATAAGTTGGGTCTTCAATTGGTCTATCTCCTGGTGAAGTTCCTTCTTCTCGTGCCTTCAAGCATTTTTCCTCTTCCTCTGTGACCTTGCATATCCACAAATGATTATCTTCATGCAGCCATGATAGATCAGGTGAACTTTCAGAATGCACAGAGATTGAATCTTCTTTTGCTTTGTGGATAGGATTCCACTGTAGGGGTGGTACATCTCTGAAGGAGTAATCCTTCAAACTGACCTTGGTGGTGACCCCTAAGTGCTGCAAGTACAAGGAGTTGGTTCCCCAATCCTGTACTATTTGCAATTGTCGTAGGAAGGGTCTTCCTAGGATCATCTCATAGACATTATTTTTCTCAAAGTCACATATAGCAAATGTGTGCTCAAACTCTACACCACAAGTGGTTAGAGTTATCCCTTCTAGCAATCCTAGAGGTCTTTCAAAATGACCATCAGCCATTTGAAGCTTCATTCTAGTTGGTCTTAGTGTGGGCTTGCCCCATTGCTTCCACAAGGAGGTGGTCGCAATAGCAACACCAGCACCTGAATCTATGATTGCTTTAGTTGTGTAACCTTGGTAGGTGATTGGAAGATAAGTATTACCTTCTTGACCCTCACACATGTCCCCTATTTTGTCTAGAGGTATCTCTGGTACCCTTTGCTTAGAGCCTGCTTTTGGCATGTTGGAATCAAGTTATGGAACCTGATCCTTCACATGATTCCATAGCTCAGGTTTTGCTTTGAGCAGCTCTTCTACAGTGAGATGACACTGAACCTTAGTGTTCTTCACGACATCCGTGTTCCTTGGAACCACTGAGTCTTCATTTCTTACTAGTATTGTGGGAGCTCTAATCTGGAGAGATTCAGATTCCCATGGGCCTGGAAATTGAGGCAGTTCTTCTAAGGTATTAGATTCAAAATCTAACCTTTCGTCTTCTTGTTGTTCTGCTTCATCTCCGTAAATAGATGGAATCTCTTGGGGAAATTGATCATGAAGATCATCAATCTCAGGAATAGGAGGGGAATTACCCTTCTCCTTGGCCCATTTATCTTCTTGTATTTCCCGCAAGAACTCTTGAGAGTACTGTTGAATTGAAGGAGGTATTCCGGCATCCGTGGAATTAGGAACATAAGCTCCCATTGGTGGTGAGCTTCTTCTCTCAATAACTGGTTGAGCCTGTGGCAGTAAAGAAACTTGTGGTTTGTTTACCAATTGCTCTAATCTTTCTAGTAAGCCCTGGAAATGCAAATCCGGTTTGATAGAGTTTGTCGGATTGAACTTTTGACTAGTCTCCAGTATAGCTTGAGCTTGTTCTACCATTTTCATGCACATTTTCATCCATTCAATCTCTAAACCTGCTCTAGGGTAACTCTTGTCTAGGTTTGCAACTGTTGGCCCTTCTTGAAGTCGAGCCTGGTAGGCCTTGAACATCATGTCCAAGCCTTCTGGGGTTGGATCTGCAAGAACAGACCCTGGTTGCGGCTTATTTACAATGGGTGGTGGGGTGGGATGAGGTGGAGTGGATGGAGTTTTGGCATGCGAGGGGTTTTGAGATGCAATGTCTTCTATCTTTGTTTTTGCATCTTTCAGGCTTTCTTCTAGTTCCGATAACTTTTTATTCCACTTGCGATTGGCCTTCTCTCTAGTATCTTTCCATGTTCTTGTTTTCCTCTTACTAGGCTCTCCTGATTCACTCGACTCTGATTGTTCTGTTGGTTTATCTTGTTTTAATGCTTGTGCCCTAGTAACTGCCTGTACAGGTGCCACATTACTGCTACTTGAACTTGAATCCGCCACTAAGCCTACCACATTAATGGGTGTAATCTTAGGTGCACTGGAGGGGTTTCTTGGACAATCTCTGGGGAGATGGTCTTTTCCACAATCAGGACAAAAAGCTTGTATTGTGATAGTCTGTCCTTGACTCGGAGATGGTGGGTGGGGACAATCACGAAGGAAATGGTCACCCTGACATCTAAAACATGGTCCTCTAGGAGCTTGTGGTCTTACTTGTCTCAGTTGGGGCCTAGGGTTAGCATTTGCGTACATGACATTGGAATATTCAGGCTCCCAATTTTGTTCCATAGGTTGTGCCTCATATTGATATGGGTAAATCTCACTATGTTCAGGTGACTCTGTGTAATAAGCATGTGGACTACCTTCATGGGAGTAGTCTGAACTATGAGCATGAGAGTCATTATCTGGTATCAATGGGGTTAGTGGGACCAATGCTCTATTTGGATTTTCCTCTCCCACGGCATACTTGGCTGGAATCACGTTGGCAGGAGTTGGTGGTTGGTTTCCCAAGACTGGTTGTGGCCTATATTGTGCCTGATATTGCTGTTGTGGTCGATAATATGGATGTTGGTATTGGTTCTGATATCTACCTTGTTGGAAAGGTTGCTGATAAGTTTGTCTAACAGCCTGTCTATTGTAGGGACAATCTTGAGCCGTGTGGTTCGTGTATTTTCTCTCAATAGTGCAATATGGAGCATTCCTTTCTCTAATGTTTTGGTTTTGCATTAGGCATACGTTAGCCATGTGGTCCCCTCCGTAGGTATAACATCGATTCAATGAGGTGACTCTTGGTATTTGTCTATTTTGAACTCCTAGCTTCTTGGCAACTTGCTCAGCTATCTCATCTATTTCCGTGGAGATTTTTGAAGTATGACTAGTAGATATATCAGAATCCTTATAGAGTTTGGACAATCCTAACTCCTCACTCAAGTTATCTTCTATGTCAATGCACGTCCGCACACACTCTTCTATGGATCTAGGCTCTTTCAAGTACACATATGATCTTAACTTTGTGCTCAGTAAGACATCTAAGAACAAAGCCACTTGTTTGGCTGGTGTGGGTAACTCTGGAGTAGGGCATCTTTCTAGGTACTGTCTGAACCTTCTACCTGCTAGTCGCACTGTTTCTTGGGGTGTCTGCTTGAAACTGTGGATCAAGGATGATGTGTTATGCCTGATACCACTCTTGGAAAATTCTACAATGAATTCGTCTAGCAGCTGACCTATATCGTGATAGTTGCGACTACTCAATGGTTGAAACCAAGCCAAGGCAGTGCCCTTAAGAGTCAAACCAAATGCCTCGTACTGGGTGAATAAGTCCTCAACCTGCTCAGCTCTTAACACTTGTTTGAACTCGGCCACATGATCATAAGGATCTCCTGACCCGTCAAAATAATTCTTCATTGCCTTGATCACTTGAGTGGGTCTAAGGGTTCTTGGGTGCTCTTGGGGTCTAGGCAATGGAAAATCCTGTTCATCTCTTTGTTGCCTATGTGCTTGAGGTCTCTCTCTTTCAGGTCTTTCATTTTCAAATCCTGACTTATTCCTGCCCACGGTGTGTGCAAAACTTACCTCAGGTCTCTCTCTAGTTCTTTCTCTCTGGGCTTCATGAGCGTGGGATGATCCTACTCCTTGGAGGCCATGGGAAACATTGGATCTTGGTGGAGGGAAAATCAATTCACTCTTCCAAGTATATGCATGTAAATCATATTTTGTTACCAAGTAAATTTTCTCTGACGTGTTATCCAGGTAGGCAACTTTGCCTGGTATCTCTGGGTCCTTGAACTCGTAGATGATGACTATGCCCAATTGGCTAGGTTGATCTGGCTTGAATCTCCAAAAGGCTTCCTCTGTTTCTCTATTCAAGAATAGTTCTATGCTTTTGTTATCTTGAGGAATCCAATCTGCAGTGATCACTCTGGTCAAAACTGACTTGCCCCTAGGAGTCTGGGGTCCTTGTCCTACATTTCCTTGTTCTAGGTCTCCTATTTCATTCTCAGGAATGACATTTCCAAACTCATCAGTCCTATCTGGTAGGTTGGTGACCACATACATGGTTCCTTCCTTATCAATGTATGAACCCTCTTTGAACTTGACCACCGGGTGTTCAAGTCCAAAGGGTTGATCTGGATTTTTGAGTTGGACCACTGATCGCCTCAAGCCATCCTCATAGATGCGAGCACCTAATCGGTTGGTCCGAATATATTCCAACTGTGTCTTATAGGGACCTTCTGGTGTTTCCCCATGCTAAAAGACATTTCTGAATCACTTGTGTCTGAACTTAGTCTATAAGGATGACCACTTAGTTGTTGTGCCCAAGACTTAGCTGTATGGTTGACACTAGCCTCAGAAGATCTAATGCTTTGTTTATCCTTGCCTATGTGTCTACCAGACCTTAGGTTCATAAGCTTTGTCTTCTAGTCCCAAAATTCCCCTTTGTATTGCTCAAAATCCCTTTGGGCCCCCTTGGTTTCCTAGTCCCAAAATCCCTTTGTATTGCTCAAAAAATGGACTTTGGATGAAAAAGTTATGTCAAATCAGGCTCCTGGGGGTCAAAACAGGCAAACTGGACCTTTTGGAGAAAATCGCAATTTTGTGAAATCAGGGAATCGCGATTGTGTGAAATCAGAGAATCGCGATGCTGTGAAGTCAAAGAATCGCGATTTTGAGCACAAAATCATGTTTTTGAAAATCGCGATTTTGAGCACAGAATCGTATTTCAGAGAATCGTGGTTCACAGGATCGTGATTCACAAAATTGTGACTTCACAGAATCGTGTTCTAGAGAATCGCGATTTTGTCTCAGAGAATCGTGGTTTTCAAAATTTAGAGAATCGCGATTTTGAGTACAAGCACAGAATCGTGTTTTTTGAAAATCGCGACTTTGAGCACAGAATCGTGTTTTAGAGAATCACGATTTTGTCTCAGAGAATCGTGTTTTCATAGAATCGTGGTTAACAGAATCGTGATTCACAAAATCGTGTTTTCACAGGATCGTGTTTCATAGAATCGTGTTCTAGAGAATCGCGATTTTGTCTCAGAGAATCGTGTTTTCACAAAATCGTGTTTTTCACAAAATCATGGTTCTCAGAATCGTGTTTTTTAACATGAAAATCGCGATTTTGTCTCAGAGAATCGTGTTTTCACAAAATTGTGTTTTTCACACAATCGTGGTTCTCAGAATCGTGTTTTTTGACGTGAAAATCACGATTTTGTCTCAGAGAATCGTGTTTTTGACTGAAAATCGTGATTTGTGAGAATCGCGATTTTGAGCACAACCACAGAATCGCGATTCTGAGAATGACCACAGAATCGTGATTCTTTCAGCAAGCTTTTAGGTGGAAAACAGAAAATCATGATTTTCAAAAAAATTTGAATTTTCACAGAATCACGATTTTCATCACAAAATCGCGTTTCTGGTGGGAACTTCGAATTTTTGAGCGCCGAGCAATGGCAAGCTCCGTATGAGCAGAAAATCATGAAAAACACAGGCGCTTGTTCTCCCTTGCACTTCTTAACTCCTTCCCACACAATAATGCATGAAAAATGGTATAAAAATGGTGAAAATGCACTAAAAACAAGAAATTTCTATGAAGAAGAAGATGGAAGAAGGTGCAGATGATGGTGATGAAGAAGATGAAGAAGAAAAATCAGAAAATGAACAAAAACGACAGTTTTTTTACCTTCCAACGTCGCAAATCTACGATCTTACCATCACAACGCTCGTCCTCGAAGCTCTCTCCCCGGCAACGGCGCCAAAATTTGGTGTAGCTCAAGTGTAAGCACCTCCTTTACTTGTCAATCCGCGGAGACGTGAGGACCGGTATGATGACCACGAGCAAGTGAAGGCACAAGTGCGTGAGTGAAAGCACACAAACATGCACACACATACACACACACGCGCACAAAGTAAGATCAAAGAAAGGAACAATGGAAAGCTTCGATTGCAAAAGAGTTCTCTTACAAAAGCTATATTCTCTAAACAAGCTCACCTCAAAAATGAGCTCTCTAGCTCTTTTTATAGTTTTTGGACTAGATTTGGCCCTGTCCAGACCTAGTGTCCGGCCTACTTAAAAATTAGGTTCCAGGGCTTATTTGAGAGCTCAAACGAAGTCTAAAAATTATGAAAATTGGTAGGACGATACTTCTAATACTCTTCAAGCTCAAGGACTCCTCGGCTTGAACAAAATGGAGTTACAAAAAGAGAAAATGGTATTTATAATGGTTTTTAGTGATGAAAATCACTATTTTTGTAGGGGATTCTTCTAAAAATTTGACATGTACTTCTTGGAGCTCCCTACTTGCTCCTTCTTCTTGTGTGTGTCCACCTTTCTGATGTGCTTCCATGCTTGTGCTTGACCTTGAGTTCCAACACTCACCATCACTCTCACTTCATCTCATATTCACGATCTTCATATCACTCCTATCACTTCCGCGGATTGACATTAAGGAGGTGGAGCTTCTTAACGTGATTCTCACCATTGTGCTAGAGCAACATTGCCCTTGGATAGATCCTTCATAGACTTGTCAAAATCCAATGTTTAGACCACTTCTTAAAATGATGATCAAGCACTTTGATATATACACCTTTAAGGGTCCCTTTTCCTTTGGCAAAATTTCTCCAATGCCCCCTTGCTTTCCTAACCTCAAAAACTCAAATGAAAAAGTTATGGACGTTCATGCTCTCGATGGTAGAAATTGACAGATAGATTTTTCTCCAAATATGAGCTGAGGGGTCTCCAATATGCAATAATGACTCAAATTTCACTCAAAATAGCCTCAAAATAGCCCAAAAAATCAATCCCTAAATTTGGCATTTTAAGTGGACAATTGTGATGGTCTGAGATAATCGCGATGTCTGGGACTGTCCCAATGGCCCGGTGATGTGAGGCATCACGATGGTCAAAAGTGAAGCATCGCAATGGTCTGTCTAGTGAGCAATCACGATGGCGTAAGCCCGTTGCGATGGTCAATGGTCAATGCAATCGTCGTGATGGCATGAGCTCATTGCAATGGTCACAAGGCATCACGATGGCGTGAGCCAATCGCGATGGTCTAAAATTGAAGCATCACGATGGCATACCTGGTATCGTCATGATGGTCTAGGAGGACACATGGCAAGTGGGTCATTGTGATGGCGTGAGCCAATTGCGATGGCGTGGGCCTGGCGAGATCATGGCAATGGTCAATGACCATCGCGATGGTTCAAGTGAATTGTCATGATGGTGTGAGACCATTACGATGGTTCAGCTGAACCATCATGATGGCCTGAGCCAATCGCGGTGGTGCGACACAATCACGATGGCATGAGCCCGTCGTGATGTTCCACCAAAATGCAAATTTTTGGGAAGCAGTTGTGGATTCATGTGTGCCCACGCATCGCCTACAGAGTGCTATACATGCTTATTGAAGATGTTGAACTTGTGAGACCATGACGATGGATTGAGACCTATGGAAGATCTGACAAAAAGTGGATTTCTCACCTTTCGGAAGCTCTCCTGTTGTTCTAGAGAACTATACCTGAAAGAAAGCTCAAAAACACACACAATACAACAAGCACAAAAACTTTCTCTCTCTCTCTCTCTCTCTCTCTCTCTCTCTCTCTCTCTCTCTCTCTCTCTCTCTCTCTCTCTCTCTCTCTCTCTCTCTCGCATGCACAAATGAGGGGGATAGGTGAATATGGTGAAATTTTTTATTTTGTTGGAGTGGAAGAAGTATATGAAGAGATGTGATGTATGCCAAAGAGTTGAGTTTCCAACTCAAAGAGATGAAATGCCACTGAAACCCATGATGGGAGGACGTGCATTCTCTAATTGGGGTATAGATTTTGTTGGACCCATCAACCCCCTTGCCAAAGGCACTCATGCAGAATACATCATCATAGCAATAGACTATCTCACCAAATGGGTAAAGGCTAGGGCTACCAAAAGGAATGATGCACACACGATTGCAAAATTCTTATTTGAGAATGTCTTTATAAGGTATGAATTACCTATAGAACTCGTGAGCAAGAGAGGACTCACTTTCTAAACAAATTCATTGAATATTTATTATAGGATTTTATGGTGATTCACAAGAAGTCTGCACCATATCATCATTAGGCCAATGGATAGGGAGAAAGTACTAACAAGATCCTTTGCAATGTACTGACTAAACTCATAAAAAACAAATGTTGAGATTGGTACAAACAGTTACATCACATTGTTTGGGCATATCGAGTGGCCTACAAGACTGTACTCACTACAACTCCCTTTCATATGGTTTTTGGTCAAAATGAAGTGCCTCCCTTGGATTTTTGATACCCACTCTTGAGAACGCACAAGAGCATCAATGGACTAGCCTTGAGTTCTCATCAAGGATCATGGACTTGGAACAATTAGGAGAGACTAGTTTGAGAGTGGCAGTAGGCATATATGCAGCCAAGAAGAGACAAAAGGCCTATTTTGATGCACATGTAAAGGAAAATGACTTCAAAGAGGTAGATTTAGTCTTAGTCTATATGTTGAAACAACATGCACAAAAGCTAGAGAAACAAGTGTATAGACTTAAGATTATAAGTAGGCTTTCAACGAGTGGTGCGGGACAATTAGCCACTTTAGAAGCAGAGATAATGCCTAACTATATTAGCGGTTGTAGAGCCAAGTTTTATCAAGAACCTCTCACCAAGGATATGCTTAGATGACTCATGTTGGGAAAGAAATGCAAAGATGAAGAGAAGAGAATTTCAAAAGAAGCTCAGGCAAAGGCCTTAGAATGCATTAAACATATGAAATTATGAAGACAAGGACTAGGGAAAGAATGCTAAAATCAATTAGAAGGCCTAAAAGTAACCCCCTGTACCAACATAGAAGCCCCTATATATCTGATCGCAATGTGGTAAACAAAGTTAACTGTGTATCCTAGCATAGTGGATAGGAGACTGTTCATTATGGTTAGGCTAGGGCAAGATAATTCTCTCAAGGAGATTAGCGTGCTAATTGATTTAGGTGTTGCAACTAGTGCGATTAGGTGGTCTCACTGTCCAGACATGGGACTAGAAATACGTCCTATCAAGGCATACCTCATAGGGCTCAAAGGCATGGAAACCCCTTGCATGGGTGAGGTGCTATGAGGCTTGGCATGATCGCAAGCCATTTGTTGCTCATCTGCGTGTTTTTGGTTGTTTGGCATATGCATTAGTGCATGAACAACATCGTAGAAAATTGGATGATAAAGCAATAAAATGCATTTTTGTTGGGTACAGTTCTGAAAGTAAAGGATATCGTTTGTATCATCCATAGACTAAACGCATTCTGGTTAGCCGTGATGTTGTTTTTGTGGAAGATATTATTTAGCCATTGCTTTCATGTACTAACGAGACATCTGTTAGCTCCAAAGACATGTATGATACTTTGCTGCCTCTTTTTACAGGTGGATAGTCTAGTGCTGGTCATTCCATTTCTGATGTAGATCATTCCATTTCTGATGCAGATTTACATGATGCACTAGTTAATGAGAGAGTTGATATTGAGCAAGCAAAAACTATGCCAAAATGGCTAGTGTAGACTTTGCATGATAGCAAATTAGATGCACCTCTATCATATCGTAATCTTTCAAGCTCTCATAGTGCCTCTTTTGCATCAGATTGCTATGCTATGGTTGCATCTAGTCTCTATGATGAGAATGAGCCTGTTTTGTTTGATGAAACACAAAATTCAGAAAATTGGATGGGTGCTATGCAATCTGAATATGATGTTATAATGAAGAATGGTACTTGGTCTTTATGTGGCTTGCCTTCTGGAAAGAAGGCCATTGGGGCATACAAGTTGAAGTGTAAGCATGATGGTACAGTTGATAGGTATAAGGTTAGACTTCTTGCAAAGGGTTATGCACAGGAAAGAGGCATCGATTTTGATGAGGCCTTTGCACCTACTTGCTGAATGACTACAATTCGTAGCATCTGTGCACTTGCGATGGAATGTACATCAGTTGGACATTTAAACATCATTTCTGAATGGTGACTTGCATGAAGAAGTGTATGTTTTTTAGCCCCGTGTCATTGTGCAAAAAGGGCATGAAAACCACGTGTGCAAGTTAAAGAAGGCATTATATGGTTTAAAGCAAGCACCACGTGCTTGGTATGAGAAGATACATGCCTGTCTGATTGCACATGGTTTTGATAGTCCAGCATGCTAATGATGTGCTTCTGATTATTGTTATCTATGTTGACGACGTGCTGCTCATTGGTCTTATTGAGAAGCATATTGTTGATTTTAAGGTTGATTTGCATGCCTCATTTGAGATGTCTGATTTGGGGCATTTGCATCACTGTTTGGGCATTCAATTTATGCAAGTTGATGGTAGAATGGCTTTGTGTCAAACAAAATATATTGACACATTAATGCAACATTTTGGCCTTGAAGACTGTAAGCCTATTGCCACTCCTAGGGAGACAGGTTTACGATTGAGTCTTCATGATGCTGGAGATGCATTTGATGTTGTTCTCTATCAACAGGTTGTTGGATGCTTGATTTACTTATGCATTACTCGGCCAGATATTCAGTTTGTTGTCTCATAGATGAGCAGGTTTATGCATTGCCTAGGAGTCAAGCATTGGTAGGCGGTTAAGCGCATCTTTTGCTACTTGAGTGGTACTCGGCTACTTGGGTTGTTTTATTCCAAGGGGGGATCACTACCGCCAGATTTGCATGCTTTTTTTTACTCTGATTGGGCTAGTTGCTATGACATTTGTGTGTCCACTAGTGGCTTTTGCTTCATGCTTGGTAGCTCATGTATATCTTGGTTGAGAAAGAAGCAGCCTACTATGGCCACTTCCAGTTATGAGGCTGAGTATAGGGCACCTTTCATAGTGATTGTTGAGTGTGTGTGGCTCATATGCCTTATGGTTGATATGGGTGTTGGTCAGTCTTTTGCTACCACCATCTTCACTGACAGTTAGAGCACATTGGCAGCTGTGAGGAACTCTATGTTCCATGCTTGCACTAAGCACATTGAGGTGCATTATCACTATGTAAGGGAGAGGTTCTCTGTTGGGGAGATCAGCTTGGCATATGTGCCCACGCAAGAGAACATTCTAGACCTTTTCATGAAGGCTCTGCCTAGGGAGAAGTTTGAAGCTTTCCGCAAAGCTTTGGGCTTACTTCCTTTTGTGGAGTGTTTTCAACATAGCTTGGCACTTCCTTATACATGAGTGCCAGCTCCTTGTTCATTGCATCACTCCCAGGGGGGATTTGTTGATATATTTAGGTATTAATGTGTGTGAACACACTAGGTTGATGTTGTTCTCTATCAACAGGCTATCGGATGCTTGATTTACTTATGCATTAATCACCTAGCTATTCGGTTTGCTGTCTCACAAATGAGCAGATTTATGCATTGCCTAGTGTCAAGCATTGGCAGGCACTTAAATGCATCTTTTGCTACTTGAGTGGTACCCAACTACTGTGATTGTTTTATCCCAAGGGGAAATCACTACCGCCAGACTTACATGATTTTTCTTACTCTGATTGGTTTGGTTGCTATGACACTCGTGTGTCCACAAGTGACTTTTATTTCATGCTTGGCAGCTCATGCATATCTTGGTTGAGCAAGAAGTAACCTATTCTGGCCACTTCCAATTGTGAGGCTAAGTATAGGGCAACTTTCACAGTGATTGTTGAGTGTGTGTGGCTCAGACGCCTTATGGTTGATTTGGGTGTTGCTCAATCTTATGCCACCACCATCTTCAGTGATAGTTAGAGCACATTCACAATTGCGAAGAAATCTGTGTTCCATGGCTGCACTAAGCACATTGAGGTGCACTATCATTATGTCGGGGAGAGGTTCTCTGCTAGAGAGATCAGCTTGGCATATGTGCCCATGCAGGACAAAGGCTCTGCGTAGGGAGAAGTTTGAAGCTTTTTACAAAGCTTTGGGCTTACTTCCTTTTTTGGATTGACTCCACATAGCTTAGGACTTCCTTATACATGAGTGCCAGCTCCTTGTTCACCACATCACTTCTAGGGGGATTTGTTGATATATTTAGATAGTGATGTGTGTGAACACTCTAGGACCACTCGGGCACTTTTTTCCCTCTTAAGGAGGTTTCTTCCGCTGACTTGTATATATGCCTACTGCCCTAACGTGTTACTTATCTTTGTACATCCTAGTGATAATACATTCAGTATTGTGTGTTGTGCTCCAAACTTCTTCTTCTTCCTTGTGTTGTTCGCATGCTTCCATAGACCTTGAACTCCAACATCAAGCCACGAGGGTTATATCTCTAAAAGAAACGAACCAAATGACTTCAAAATTTTTACACATAAACAAGATAGTTATACCTTCCAATAAATGCTTAAACACATGACTTGGAGCTCTTTAGGAGAGGATCAATCTCATCAAGTTAACTCAGTCTGAGGAAGAAGGAGCAGAGAACAGAAATGGCACCAAGCAATGATCAAAGAGTATATGTATTGCTTCAAATCAATATCTTAATGTAAAAATGTTTTGGGGTATTTATATCGACTCTTGAGGACAAGTCCATGCCTTTTCTTCATCAATTTGAATTCGAAATTAGGATGCTTTGGTAGTTTAGATTGATTGGAATCTTTTTCTACAATCTAGGAAAAGATAAAGTTGAAGTCATATCTACCTCTTGATTGATTGATTGAGAATAAATCTCAAACATTTCTAACTCGTGGATTTTATGCTTTTCAATATTTCCTTTTACAAAAATAAATACTTTGGAAATTACATAGGAAGGTGATCCTATGATCAAACTCTCAATACAATATATGAATGCAAATAAAAATCTACAAGGAGTATATGTGGAATCATTCAAATGATGGGTTTGGTGAAGATCATGTCCACTTCAAGCATAATGATAGCTTGATGTTCCTATAGCTCCCCCTCAAGCTAAAGTATGCTTGAGTCCTTATTCTCTAATAGGTTGAATACCTGCCATAGCTTTGAGTCTAGAAAGCTTTATCACAGCAAGTGCCTTTGTCATCATGTCTACTATTTGCTTCTCAATAGGAACAAATGAAATTTCAATTTCATTTGCCATAAGCTTTGTCGGGAAAGATGGATGGACACTCCAAGAAATGAGTAGGTACTGCAAATTCTTTCTTTGTACTAGCCCTCTTCCACTTTAGAGTTGGGGTGTAGGCCCTCTTAGCTTTCCAATTACACTAAAAAAGTGCATATGTACTTTGGAAATGATGCAAGTAATGAATAATTCAAAACATACTACTTCCCACTTCACAATCCAATGAAAACCTTCTATTTTAGTTCACACACTTGCTGCTTATTAAGATCAATGCTTCTAGTACAGTAGGAATTAAATAAACTCCTTCTGGAGATATCATCTTAGCTTAAAGAGCTAATGATTCCAAGTGAAAACACTTAAAATGGTTAACTATGCATAGAGCAATCAATTTAGCAAGTGTAGCTTTACTCCCAATTTTTTAGGACCTCTATAGAGAATGCCCAGTGACCACTTCGACAAGCTTTTTTCCCAATCCACTCAATAGAATTTCTTCAAAGCTTTTCAGCATGTAGTAGACACTGAGTTGATTCCAATGAGCTATTGAACATTGAAAATGATGGAGTAATGACTAAGATATGAGCAATACAAAATGATTGTTCCGAGTGACAATGACAGAGAGATCAACAGATGTAAGCAATGATTTATTGTATTATATGGCAATGTTGTACATGATCATTGGCATGATAATCAATGCCCAATGATGGTGAGAAGTGTAGGCTATAAAGTGAGCCTCACTCTCGTACAATATGATCAATTAAAGGCTCAGAATCAGAGTGATCTAACCGCGAGATTTTACATTCATCTTTTATAGATGCTTCATTCAAAATTTGAATTTGAATTCAACTTTGGCTCTCTTAACCAAGTTTGTAGGCTTGGCATTTACACCAACAGCTCTCCCTCAAGCCAAACATCTTGGCTTGATCTTCTTCATCAATCTTCTTGTATGTCATGCAATCCAATCATAGCTTTAAACATGCAAAGTTTAGTAGCATCAAGTGCTTTGGTCAATAAGTCTGCACATTGCATATTAGTTGATACATATGCCAATTGAATTTCCTTGCTCAATAGCTTCTTTCTCACATAATGATAGTGGACCTCTATATGGTTGGTCCTAGCATGATAAATAGGATTTGCTGCAAGATGTAAGAAACTTGTATTATCTCCAAAAATCATTGGAGGTATAGTATGCAATCCCAAATATGCATATAGCAATCTAATCCATATGGCCTCTTGAGTAGCATTGGCCAATCCTCTATATTCTACCTCTGTTGAAGACAAAGCAATAGTAGGTTGCTTCTTGGAAGACCATGATCTAGGTTTCTCATCTACAAAAGATAGATAACCTGAGGTACTCCTTCTATCATCTTTGCAACCTACCCAATCTGCATCTGAGTATATCTTGATGTCCAAATCTGAAGTATAAGGAAAGTATAAACGTTGATTTTGAGTGCCCTTAAGGTACTTAGAACTTCTCTTGCCAGCTTCCAAATGAGGTACTCTACATTTGTGCATAAATTAACTTAAACCACTTACTCCATAAGCAATATCAATCCTTGTCAATGTAGCATAATTTAAGCTTCCCACTATGCTTTGGTATCGTGCAATATTTTCAAGCACATCACCTTCATGAGCACTTAAGTTTTGGTTCACCTCCATAGGAGTGCTTGCTTCCTTGGCATCCTACAATTGAAATTTCTTCAACATATCCTGTACATACTTTCTTTGAGTAATGTAAATTCCAGAGTTAGTATAGACTAACTCAACTCCAAGAACATACTTTAGTGATCCAAGATCACTGATTTTGAACTCCTATATCATTTGATTTTTTATCTGCTTGATGGCATTAGCATCATTACCTGTAAGTATGATATCGTCAACATACACACATAGATATATCACCTCTGAAGTACTTCTCTTAACAAACAAAGAATTACCTGCTTTACTCATGATGAATCCTTGATCCTAAAGGTATCTAGTCAACCTATGGTTCCATGCCCTAGGTGCCTGCTTTTATCATAAAGAGCTTTGTTCAGTTTACACACATATGTTACCTTGCTTGGGTCCTCATAGCCAGGAGGTTGAGACATGTATAACCCCTCTAAAATCCAGCCATTTAGAAATGCATTTTTTACATCCAATCGGTACATGTTCCAATTCTTTGATGCAGCCACACTTACCAATACCTTGATGGTTGGCATTTTGGCCACAGAAGGTTTCTTCATAATCAAATCCTTGAGTTTGTGCAAAACCCGTAGCCACAAGTGTAGCTTTGTACCTGCTTATTGATCCATCAGAATTTCTCTTAATCTTGTAGATCCACCTAGAACCAATTACCTTAATAGGCTCTTTCTTTGGCACTAGCTTGCAAGTATCATTCTCCTTGAGTGCTTCAATTTCTTCATGCATAGCTTCCTTCCATTTTGCCTTGGTCTTTGCCTCTTCATATGATGATGGCTCTTCAAGTGACAAATCTTTTGCATGATAAATAAAATGCTTAGTAACTAAAGAAGGGTCATACCCATATCTTATTGGCTTTTTGCTCTCCCTTTGTGATCTTCTGATTGCTTGGTTGGATTATTCAGGTATATCCTCCAACTTCTTCATCTTGACTTTACCTTTGGACTTCCATGCCTTGAATTCTTCTAGGTTAATGATGTCCTCATCATCTGAGTTGATGTCTTCAATCTGATTTGGCTCCTCCTTGGTGAGGCTTGGAAATTTATCCTCCAAGTCATAAGGCAATTTTACTTTCCTGCATTCACTTTCAAACCAAGAATCATTCTCATCAAAGACAACATCTCTATTGACCATAAATCCCTTGTTGGAAGGATTCTAAAACCTGTATCCTTTCTGATTCAAGTCATACCCTATGAAGATGCACTTCTCTGCCTTAGGGTCTAGCTTACCTCTGATTTGAGAAGGGATATGCACATAAGCAACACATCCAAAGATCCTGCAATGATCAAGTGAAGGTCTTATAGCATGCCATGCTTCATATGGGGTCATCCCATCAAGAGATTTTGATGGCAACCTATTAACAAGATAAGTAGTAGTATATACACTTTCTACCCACAAATAATTAGGTAGTTTTTTCTCATTTAGCATTGACCTAGTTGTTTCAACAATTATTCTATTTCTCCTCTCTGCCACCCCATTTTGCTCAGGGGTATACCTTGTTGTAATTTCTCTCTTGATTCCTCTATTCTGCAAGAATGCATCAAACTCATTTGAGAAGTACTCACCTCCTCCATATGACCTTAGTCTCTTTAGTCTTCTTCTTGTTTGGTTTTCAACAAGTGCAAGATACTTTTTAAAGCAACTGAATACTTCATCTTTGTGCTTCATAAAATATAAGATAGTCCACCTACGGAAGTCATCAATGAAAGATACATAATACCTTGATCCAAAAATTGAGGGATCCTTACTTGATCCCCATGGATCTGTATGGACAAGCTCCAAGTAGTCCTCATGCATGTAACCTTTCCTTGAGAAGGTAACCTATGAGATTTTCCAAACTGACAAGCACCACATTTATAGATCATGTGTTGCTTGGATACATTAGGTATCCCAAGCACACATTGATCTCTACAAATTTGCTTTAAGGTTCTCTCACCAATGTGTCTTGATCTCTTGTGCCGAATTTCAAGCTCTGACAATGTTTGGTCTTTGTAACTATAAAGTGCAATATTCCTTGTATCTTCATGTTCAAAAGTAAATAATCTACCTATCTTTTCTCTTTTGGAAATTATCTTGAATCCATGTTGGGGATCCTCCACAAATGCTCCATATTTGTTGAACCTGACCTGCAAACCTTTTTCCACAATTTGTCCAACACTCATCAATTTTTTGGTAATTGTGGGTACATATAGAACCCTGCTCAACATATTTCTATTCCCATCAGAGGTTTTAACATTTCCTACCTTGATCACTGAGTGCTTGGTGACATCACCTGTTTGTACTTGATGTTTTCCCTTAGGTTCCTCAAGGTCAAAGAGAAGAACTACATTGTATGCCACATGGTTTGAGCATCCTGATTCAATGTAGAAGAGATGTTCATCATTCATACCTTGCTTTGAAGTCATATTCATAATAAGAAGAGAATCCTCTTGTTTCTCTATATAATTGTTGTAGTCTTTCCTTGATTTATAGCCTCCTTGGTAGTTTTTATTGTAATTGTTGTTGTAGTTATTGTAGCCTTGATGATGGTTGAATCTCCCTCTTGATTGTGTATATCCACCTCTTTGAAAACCTCTACCTCTCTGATTCTTGAAGTTCCTATAACACTCATTTGTAGTATGATTTTACAAACCACAAATATTACATGGGGAAGAGTTGAATGGTCTCCCCCTACCTTGCTTACCTCCTCTGCCCCTACCTCTTGAGTTTCTACCTCTCCTTGCATAGTTAGCTTGAGAGGTTGTACCTTCATTCTCCAATCTTCTTGCTTTTCCCTTTCTCTTTAGACTTGCATTTTTCTGTGTATAAGGCAGAAGAGCTATTACCTCTTGTTGAATCTCCATTCTTGTCGAGCTTGGCTTCATGGGTAAAGAGTTTCCCCATGAGTGTGGTAAGATCTGGAATCTGCATGCCCATGTACAAGTCCATGATAGTTATGAAGCTTTCCCATTTGTCATCTGCCTTAATGTCATTGATCACTTGTCTAACAATTTGCTCCTCTTCAATTTCTTCTCCTATGCTTTCCAATTGGTCAGCCACATCCTTGACTTTGGTCACATACTCTGAGATTGCTTGCTTGGGTTGCTTTCTTTGAGTGGTAAACTCAATTCATAATTGGTTCTTCCTAGCCCTTGTGTTGGAAGAAAAATATGAAGACAGTGTTTCCCAAATCTCTTAGGATGTCTTACAGTTCCTAATGTGTGGAAGAAGAAAATAAAGTATGACATTGCTAATGCATTGGCATGGCACACCATGAATTGAGTCTTTCATTCTCCTCTCTTGTAGGTTGTCCTTTGCTTCTAAAAATGGACATCTCCTCATCTCTTGAGATGTATCCATAGAGACTCCTTCCTTGCAAGCATGTGTTCATCCTCAAGGACCATGCTTGATAGTTGTTCCTATCCAATTTATCAATGAAAGAAGGAAAACCATCTCCCATTTTACCTTAACTTTGCTCTGATACCATTGTTGGGAAAGATGGATGGATGCACCAAGAAATGAGTAGGTACTACAAATTCCTACTTTGTACCAGCCCTCTTCCACTTCAGAGTTGCATTGTAGGACCTCTTAGCTTTCCAATGACACTAAACAAGTGCTTATGTACTTTGGAAATGATGCAAGTAATGATTAATTCAAAACAGACTACTTTCCATTTCACAATCCAATGAAAACCTTCTATTTTGGTTCACACACCTGCTGCTTGTTAAGCTCAATGCTTCTAGTACAGTAGGAATTAAATAAAATCCTTTCGGAGATATCAAATTATCTTAAAGAGCTAATGATTACCAATTGGATCACTTAAAATGGTTAACTATGCATAGAGCAATCAATTTAGCAAGTGTAGCTTTACCCCCGATTTTTTAGGACCTCTGCAGAGAAAGACCAATGACCACTTCGATGAGTGTTTCTCCCAATCCACTCAATGTGATTGTTGGGGATGTAAGGGCCATGTGACCTTACCCCCATATTCATATATATACATCATATATAGAGTATTGTCTCAAGAGAGATCATTATGTGGGTTTCGAGACTCCCACGCATGTCCGCGCATCGTTCCTCTCTTCTCTCTCCCTCCATCTTCTCCTTCCTCCTCTTGTTCTGCACACCAAAGCCCTTCATTGGTATCAGAACATGTTGAAGGCTTGTGTGCAAGAAGCTTCAATGGAAGCTTAGGTCATAATGGGTAGAAGTGTAGGTCGGCATCTCTTGACAGCAGTTAAGTATTTCGGTCATAACTCGAGCTAGAAAGCTCGGATTCATGCGTTTTAAAGTTCTATGCATAGCTAACACAGAGAGCTACAACTTCACAGAAGGGCGGAGAACCTGGTTCGAACTTTTAGAATGCCGAAAACTCGAAAAATGCAGACTGTTATAGAAGGCGAATCTACATTCAGTAGGACAGCAGGTCAGTTTTTGAATCATAACTTGAGTTCTACAGCTTAGAATGCGATGATTCAACTTGTTGTGCGTAGCTTGAAAAAATATCTACAACTTTGTAGAAGAACTCAGATTTATCTTCTCAGTGCAAGGTCACCGAAACTGCAAAACACAGAGCAGCAGTGTTGTAGGTGAAAGTGAAATTGATAGCAGGTGCTTGTTTTGTGCATATCTTGAGCTAGGCACCTCTAATTGAGGTGTTCTTTATCTCTTTACGTATCCAAGAGTTAGATCTTGAAGTTTGCTGAAGACCAAAAGTTCAGATTCAGAGGTTATCACCTCTAAAACAGCAAAACACAGAGCAGCATATTTTCACTATAAAAACCCTAATTGCACTTGGAGGTTGAATTTGCTTTGTAACTTCTTCGAGAGAATTTTTGGTGTGCAAGCTCTTATTTTCAGAGCTTCAAAGCATTGTACATGTATGATCACTGTGGTAGCTCCTCCATATGAGAGTAGAGCATGATCTTGTCCGTGTTTGACATGTAAGATGACATTGTCATATACTCTTTTTTGAGGTTTATGTCATCATGAGTTTGATCATGGATGTATAGTGGCATTGTGGTCTATATCTTGCTTATGCCACTTGGTTATGGATTTAGTTACCAGTTGCACACAATTCTGTGAGAGTTGATTATGGATCTTGGTTTGTACTTGTATCTTTATTTTCTTTGCAGGTACATGATCCAAAGGAGCCTCAGTTGCACACTTGTTTGTCACCATGATTTGCTATTCTATTAGCAAATGTTCATTGATTTGATGTTGTGGATGGTGATTCCCACATGGTTATTTTGGTTCTAGAGTCCATTTTATAGAGGAGATGCTGCCGAAATTTCATCGACTTTTATGCTAGAAAGTAGCTCTAGTGGATCTTGAAGCTTGTGCGATAGCTTTGGATCATTTTTTATCTCCATTCATTTGGACTTGGTCACAGGTTATTTGTGATAGGTTGGACCATCTTGCAGGATTCATTCTTGAGTGGGAGATACATCATCATTGTATTGGCATGTATTCCTATCACTTTTTTGGCATATGTAGTTGCCATTATCTTTGGTTGGATCAGTGACAAGTGGTGACAGGTTACTTATTGTTCTTTGGTTATTGGTTATTTTGTTTGATTGCTCAGTTTACAGGGGATACTCTGTCAAAAATTTCCCAAGATTCTTTCACATCTATTTGGTCACTTTGGAAACTTGGTGAGCAGGCTTATGCTCATGGTTTTATGTGCATGCTAGATGCATGGTTATGTGATAGGTGGTTCACATGGTTTCTTCTCCAGCGAGACATTTTTTATGTGAGTTATGCATATGGATATGCAGGTGTGATCCTATTGAGAATAGAGTATTGTTTTTAGTCTCTTATTACATTGTTAGTCTTGGATTGCCAGCATGGTGTCTTCTCGATTTGATGGCACTGACTTTCCGAGATGGAAAGCTCAGATGTGGCATACATTGGTTCGTGCAGGGTTATACATGTATGTGCATAGAGATGCACACAGGCCTCGTGACATGCCCGACCATGTATGGATGGATATGGACGCATTGGCCAGCTCCACTATCCGATTACAGCTTGTGGATTCTATATATGAGTCTGTGATGTATGAGGAGACGAGTAGTGCATTATGACAGAGACTACATGATATGTATGCAAGTCCATTGACTCATGTGAGACATAGATCACATCGACGACTTTGATGTTGGCATTGTGTTCATGAGGTCCATATTCGAGGACGTTGCTTCAGGCGGATGCGACGACGACGTCAGAGATATGCACGTGATGCAGGTCAGGTAGTGATTTCAAGAGAGTCTATGGCAGTTAATTATGCTAGTGATGGTGATATTACTTTCTCCTATGGTTCATCTCAGGATTCCTCTTGTTCTTTGGATAGCACACATATGGCTTGGTTACTTGATGCATTAGCCAGTTTTCATATTACTCCACATCGTGAGTGGTTTTGTCGATTCTCAGGTGAGAGTCATGGATATGTGCATATTCCTGGTGGTACGACATATGACATTGAGGGTGCTGGAGATGTACACCTTATGCTACCTAGTGGAGCATCACTTATACTTAGACATGTACGCTATGTTTCTTCATTCCCTATGAGCTTGATTTCAGTTAGCCAATTACAGGAGAGCATATGTTATGCATTCCTTGGTGAGCATCATTTTCAGATGCAGTTGGGACAGCTTATGCTTGTCAGAGGTGCTAGGATTGGGCATAGGTATCCACTGCAGGTACTTCATGTGAGAGACAGTCCCGTCTCAGTGGGAGTTCAGCCTTATGTGTGATGTGAGACTCGTCATGTCTCATTTTGTCTACCTACACATAGGTCTATTGACATTCATGATGCACATGTATGGCAGGATTCAGATGCTCAGATGGATGCACATGTAGAGCATATTTTGGATGCTCATGATGCTTATATAGAGCATGGTTTGGTTGATCATATGGATGCTCATATGCAGCATACTTTGGATGATCAGTTGGATGCTTTAGAGCATGATGTGGATGCTCATGTAGAGCATTGTGATGATACTCATTTAGAATGTGATCATGAGTTTGACCTTGGTGTTGATGTTGTGCAGTTAGCTCATGTGGAGCATGATCATACACTTAGTGTGGTAGAGCAGGATTGCTCTTATGGTACACAGTGTATGGTAGAGCATATTAGCTCTCAGGATGCACAACTAGATACATCCTTGGTTGAGAGGATGGCTGATTTGGATGCTGAGGAGTTAGCAGTTATGCAGTCATTCTTGGATTTGCTCATGCTAGATATTGACACAGATATGTCAGGACATGTTGGTCTTGATGATGGTGCTTTGGATGCCTTGGATACAGGCATGGCTGACATACTTAGGTTAGCCAGGATAGCACATGTTTCATCAGCATTCGGGAGTTTGATGTATGAGTTGTTATGCTCGAGACCAGATATTGCAGTTGCTATTGGAGCATTTGCACTTGGAGTTGTCAGTCGTTCGATGATTGACACAGGCATAGAGCGAGTGGGAGCTTTGCAGGAACTTCATCAGTTCTTGCATCAGTCAGATGTGAGCTCGACTCTTATCGGTATGAGTCTAGAGCAGTTTGAGGTGCATGGATACACCTTGTTCGAGGCAATTGGTGTAGGCTGATCAGTACGGGTTGAGATCCGGACTCTTCCTGTACATTATTGTATAGTCCTACATCTTTATATGTTACCACTTATGGTCACATTGACCCTTAAGTGGGAGATTGTTGGGGATGTAAGGGCCATGTGACCTTACCCCCATATTCATATATATACATCATATATAGAGTATTGCCTCAAGAGAGATCATTATGTGGGTTTTGAGGCTCCAACGCATGTCCGCGCGTCCTTCCTCTCTTCTCTCTCCCTCCATCTCCTCCTTCCTCCTCTTGTTCTGCACACCAAAGCCCTTCAGTAATTTCTTCAAAACGTTTTTCAGAATGTACTAGACTTAGAGCTGATTCCAATGAGCTATTGAACATTGAAAATGATGGAGTAATGACTGAGATATGAGCAATACAAAATGACTATTCTCAGTGATAATGACAAAGAGATCAACAGATGTAAGCAATGATCTATTGTATTATATGACAATGTTGTAAATGATCATTGTCATGATAATCAATTCCCAATGATGGTGAGAAGTGTAGGCTATAAAGTGAGCCTCACACTCTTACAATATGATCAACTAAAGGCTAGGAATTGGAGTGATCTAATCGCATAGTAAAAGATAAAGAATCCATAGCAATGGTTCTCATGGGTCTTCAATCAATTTCACGTGAAGTCTTCTCATGCTTAGCCAAGTGTGTAGGCTTGGCATTTTCTCCGACAAACTTCTCTCTTACAAAGTGGTAATGAAATTCTATGTGCTTTATCCTTGCATGACAAATTGGATTTGCAACCAAATGCATAGAACTTACATTATCTCCAAGTAAGTGAAATTTGGAACTTACAAGTCCCAAATTTGAGTAAAACTCGAGCCATATTGCTTCTTGAGTTTCAATAGTTAGACCTCTATATTTTACTTCAATTGAAGATAAAGAAATTGTTGGTTGCTTCTTGGAACTCCATGATACCAATTTTGAACCTACAAATGCTCATTTATATCATCCTTTTCTCTTGCCCAATCTGCTTCTAGGTGAGTGCATGAACTCACTTAGCACTCCCACACTATATGATATGTTTGGTCTTGTGTGAGGAGCATATATCAAGCTACCAACTAAGCTTTGATACTCTTTAGGATCATCAATCTGCTCACCTTCATAAACACTTAGTTTATGGTTCAATTCCAAAGGTGTACCTGCAAGTTTTGTGTTCTCCATTTTGAACTTGAGAAGTAGGTCTTAAATTTATCTTCTCTGAGTTAGATATATCCCTTCATCTGTATAAATCATTTGCATACCTAGGAAATATGTGAGCTCATCTAAACCACTGATTTTGAACTCCTCTTACATGTGTCTCTTGATCATTTGAATGCCATTCATATCATCACCTATCACAATAATTTCATCTACATAAATACAAAGATAGATAACCTCATTGTGATCCCTTTTGATGAATAGAGAAGGATCAGAGTTGCTAGGTTTGAACCCCTAATCTTGAAGGTATGTAACCAACCTATAATTCCGAGCTCTAGGAGTTTGTTTCAATCCATAGAATGGTTAACAAACATAAGCTGCATGATTAGGGTTTTCAAAACCTAGTGGTTGTGACATGTATACCTCTTCACTTAAACCATTTAGGAATGCCTTTTTCACATCAGGTTGGAGGGGTCTCCAATTTTTTGGGGCACCTACACTTGTCAATGTTCTAATTGTAGTCATCTTTGCAACTGGTGAGAATGTTTCCTCATAGTCTATATATAGCATGAGTTTGTGAGCATCCTTTGGTAACTAATCTTGCCTTGTACCTATGAACTCATCCACCTGAGTTTCTTTAACTTTTTATACCCATCTGCAACCAATTACTTTTTGATTGGGTGACATTGGAACCAAATCCCAAGTGCCCATCTCCTTCAATGCACTATTTCTTCTTTCATTTCCTTTTCACAATTAGGCTTTCCCTTTGCCTCTTCATAGGTTGAGGGTTCCTCTGAAATTGAGTCCTTTATCAAATGTTTGGCAATCCAAGAACACTTTTATCCCTACATATATCTTTCAAGGCTCTTTCATTCACATGAGCTAGCGTCTTATGCCACACTTCAAGCTCACTTAGGGTTTGAGACCCAAAGTTGAATAGAGCTATATTTTTGGTTTCTCATACTTCAAAAGTACAGAGCCTACCATGCTTCTCACCTCTGGCTATCTTCTTGAAGCCTTGACATGGATCTTCCATAAAGGATCCATGTTGGGTGAACCCCACTTGCCAGCCTTTCTCAACTATTTGGCCTACACTTATTAGGTTTTTTGTAATAGTGGGAAGATAGAGTACCTTGCTCAGAATATTTTTCCTACAATTGGAAGCTTTGACATTACCAATCTACTCCACACTATGATTTGTGTCATCCCCTATTTGAACTTCATGTCTATGCTTTGTATTTTCCAAATCAAATAAGAGAGCTATGTTGCCTGCAACATGATTTGAACATCCTGAATTATAAATAATCATCTTCTTTACCTTCCTTGTGGCTTAGATTCATCAAGAGCAATGAGTCTTCATGTTGTTAATCTTCACAATAATTGTTGTAGTCCCTTCTGTAATGGCCTCTATTGTTATTGTTGAAGTTGTGTCCACCTCTACCTCTATTGCTTCCATATCCACCTCTTCCACTTCTTTTCTGGGTCTTCCCATTGAACCAGCAATTCTGAGTGGTATGGTTGGTCTTATCACACATGGCACAAGGTTGAACATTCTGGCCTTTGGTATTGTCATGCTTTGGTCCATTCTTCTTCCCTTTCCACTTGCTCTTGCTTGCAAAGTTGGGTTGGGAAGTCTCCTCTTCACCTTCTTCCTTCTTCTTGCCTTTCAGCTTCTTGTCTTTCTTTTATGCATATAGAGAACTAGTTGAATTACCATGATAAGTTACCTTACTTTATGTTATTGTTGGTTTCTTGATTGAAGATTTGTCCAAGAAAGATGTTGAAGTTTGGAGTTTGCACATCCATGATTAGGTCATAGGCTATGGTGAAAGATTTCCATTGCCTTTCACCTCTAATCCCAATGAGAATTTCCCTCATGATGGCCTCTTCTTCAATCAGTTGCCCAATGGATGCCAATTTATCAGCAACCTCCTTGACCTTTGTAACAAACTCAGTGATGGTTTGTTTTGAACTCTTCTTCATTTGATTGAACTCATTCCAAAGATGGTTCTTCCTTGCTTTTGTACTAATAGAAAAGAAAGTCTCTAGAGCATCTCAAGTCTCTTGAGATATCTTGCATCCTCTAATATGTGGTAATGGAAAATTAGAGATAGATTTGAGTATGTTTGGCCTTGTTTAGGCATCCCTTGCACAGCTAAGGGTGAGCCTATCTATTTCCTCTTGAGTAGGTCCTCCTTTGGATCTTGGGATAGGCATTACTTCATCACATGATACATTCCCATATACGTTTCTTCCTTGCAAATAAGCCTTCATTTTGACTTGTCAAGTAGCATAATTGTCCCTATCAAGCTTCTCAATCAGGGATGGAAAGCCATCTCCCATCTTGAAGTTGCTTTGATACCACTAAAAGAAGTTGGAGAAGCTTGGAGAGTCTTGGAAAGTTGAGTTGTCAAGTGGTGAAGTTGGTCTCACAAACCATCATAGGACCAGTCCTAGATCTTTGGATATCTAAACTAGACCTTGTAGGCTTGTAGTTAGTGCAATTAAACCCAATTGGTACTTTGGAACATCAACAAGAACAATTTTATGCAAAACAGATAACTTGCACCTTGACTAGCAAACAAAAACCTTCTAAAAATGGATGGAACTTGTGACTTCAAACACTGAGAGAAGCCAACACAGTAAAAATCGGAAAACTTCCTCTTAGACCAGTGTCATACATATATTTGGCTTTCTAAAATACATAAAATCCCTAATTTGTATGATCCAGTGAAGGAGCAATCACCTTAACACTCATTGGGTGTCATCCCAATTTTTCTGGGATGTGTAGAGAATGACCCCAAGAGTGAAAAATGAAAATATCTCTAAAAGTAATGAACCACATGACTTGAAAATTTATATACATAAAGTAGACAGGTAGCTTTCCAATGAATTTTTAAAAACGTGATTTGGAGCTCTATAGAGAGAGAAGCAATCTCTGTGAGTTGACTGAGTCTGAGGAAGAAGGAGCAAAGAAAAGAAATGGCACCAAGCAATGATCAAAGAGTATATGTATTACCTCAAATCAACAATCTACTTAATGTAAAAATGTTTTGGGATCTTTATTTAGACTCTTGAGGATATGACGACACCTTGATTTTGGTAGTTTAGATTGATTGAAATCATTTCCTACAATTCAGGAAAAGAGAAATTTGAAGTCATATCTACCTCTTGATTGATTGATTAAGAATCAATCTCAACCACTTCTAACTCGTGGCTTTTAGGCATTTTAATCTTTCCTTTTACAAAGATAAATACTTTGGAAATTATATAAGAAGGTGATCATATGATCAAACTTTCAATACAATAAATGAATGCAAATTAAACTCTACAAGGAGTATATTTGACATCATTCAAATGATGGATTTGATAAAGATCATGTTTACCTCAAGCATAATGAAATCTTGATGTTCCAACATATTCACCATCAATTCATTAGAGCAAACCTCTAGCGACATGGATATTTCACCACCCACTGCACCCCCCACGCATGACCACTTCCACAACTCACCCACTTATGTCCTCCCACTTCTTCACTAGCACTAAAGCATCCACACTCCCTCACCCAAACCCTTCCCCCCTCCATTACACACCGAACAACATGCATTTTTTATCACACCATCATTATTTTCATCATCCACTATAGATAGCACATTTTAGCAAATGTTCTCATGTATGCATCAAGTTCGTGAAGAGTTCGCTTCATTAGGAAATCATTATCACGCTCTACAACAGACCACCACTCAACTCCAGGTGAACCTTAATTCATTAACAATTGAGAATGCATCACTAAATGCATGCCATTAGGAACTTCGTGATGCTTATCACTCAAGGGGGTTGGAGTGGGAGCAAAAAACCAACGAAGCTATCGCTGATGCTGAAGAACATTTACAACTAAAGGTTGTCAGAAATGCCACTCTAACATGCAACATGGGACTCTTAAGACATCACCTAGTAGTAGCC
The DNA here is from genome assembly GCA_020310875.1 of Ceratopteris richardii. Classification (NCBI taxonomy): domain Eukaryota; kingdom Viridiplantae; phylum Streptophyta; class Polypodiopsida; order Polypodiales; family Pteridaceae; genus Ceratopteris; species Ceratopteris richardii. Next base: position 155,274,234 of record CM035412.1, read on the forward strand.
AAAGAAGAGAATCAATGTCTACAAGAACATAATAGGAAAAAGTTTGAAGCTGCATTGGACGAACTCGACGAACGAATCAGCCCAAGTCGTTTCAAGGCAGTCCCATAGGAAACCATGGAGATGTTGCTAGATGATCATGCACGCCTATTAGAAGACTACGATAAACTAACAGAGGAGTGTCGGACACTTATGACAATGCAAATTTTGTCTCAAAGCACTTGTTCAACCACCTACCATCCAAGAAAGTCACACCACCCAAAATCTTGGAAGAATTGAACACATTACGGGCACCTGTACTAGAACTTCAAGCTCAATATCGGATCCCTCAGAGATCCCCAAACTTGATTCACCACCAGACATACATGCGGTAGAAGAAACAGCCACCATCCCTATGGAGGCCACCTTTGAAGATGAATACAAACCTCAACCTACCCCTAGTGGTTGAGTGATAGAGGAAGGGTAGGACACATTCAAACTACTCACACCGGCCTGGATGAAACTAGTAGAAGAATTGGGTAAGACTCACTCAGCACATGTAGAAGCTCAGCTATAGTTTATGGTAGTTATAGAGGAGAGGATTCTTCAATGTCCCTACTTTGCACAACTAGTGTCACACAAGTACATATCTATTAATGAACTATAGTATAAACCATACTTTATATACATGGCCAAATATAATCTTGCGATCGAGAAAGCCACACGCAAGAAGCCCACAAATGCCACTCAATTTGAACCCACCAATCTACCACTCGACGCCCAACGAGGCAATATTTTCCAACCCACTTTGAGGAAGGAATAACTGTAAGAATATCCTGAGACAATGTACACTTGGGCAAAGGCCCCTCTACATTTAAAGTACAACTGGTGTTATGGCCCTGTACCTCACCATCCTTCCTGGACCACATTCGCTATAAAAATACAGAATAATAAGCAATGCCAAGATAGGCTCAATCATCCATATTTTTCACCACCACGAGGCCCCCCTATGTTTAGGTATATGATGGCTACCATCCAACACAGGCTCCCCCATCTTCACCGAATGATCGATGGCCACCCAAGTGACCATCAAAAATTTTTATCTGATGCATACCATGTTTAAAATCTTCAAACATGTCAGATCTCCACATGTGTTCACCCCAAGTTTTGAGCATGGTAATGGTATCTAGTTTATGATATGAGTACAACACCTTCGCTTAAGGTGTGTTACGCATGGCACTACCGGATTAAGTATTTACCAGCATGTTACAAATTAATGTTTGAAGAGATGTTTACTACGGGCTTCTGGGAGTATCATTCAAAAGTGTTCATCAGCAGGTCCACACTTGTTACAACTTTTTGCGTGTAAACAAATGATGTACTCAACGCATTACAGACTCCCACCCCATGATGAGCCTTAAGCAGTTGACAAGGAAAAGCTAGAAGCAGATGTAGCACGAGGTCTCCACATCACAGAACAAACCCTTGCCAATGATCTCTTGCAAAATTACATCACCCAAGCCTTGCAACTAGCGACCTGTCAGGGATGACAAATGTGAGGGGGAGGGATGTTGGCAGTAAAACTGTCAATTGCTATAGACATCGATGCATAGGAAGCATGTGAAAGGGAAATAAAGGAAGTATGGGGGACTAAACCCATTATTTTTCAAAGAAAATGTTTTCGTTATTATTTTTTCAAACCATTAATAGTGATTTTAATCACTCATGTAACATACGTAATATACAAAATCCAATCTTGTGAAGAGCTACTCCATTTTGTGCAAGCTAATGAGTCCTCAAGCTTGAGGAGCTTAGCTAGAATGCTCATACCAAATTTTATAATTTTTAGACTTCATTTGGACCTCCAAATGACCCTTGGGACCTATTTTTTAACTAGACTGGATACTAGGTTCGAAACCTTCCAAAACTAATCCAAAAACTATAAAAAGAGCTAGAGAGCTCATTTTTTAGCTTAGCTAGTGTGATTGAGTTTTGTACGAGCTATTTTTAGTAATACAAGTGTGACTCTTGCCTTCCATTGTGTCTCCTCTTGTCTCTACCTGGTGTTTGTGTGTGTATATGTGTGTGTGCACTTATGTGCTTCTCGCCTTCAACTTCATGCACATCACTCGTTCACGATCTTTACATCATCCTACCTCTTCCATGGATTGACAACTAAGGAGGTGGAGCTCCTTGACGTGGTACCTACCCTTGTCTAGAACAACAGGTGTGCATGCATGTTTGTGTGTGTGGGTAGGTGTGAATATATGTATGTGTTCATTTTCTTCATGGAATCTTGAATTAGGTGCCCAAGTGCGAGTAAATACATTTATTTAAATGCCTACAATGATCTTGGACCATTGATCTTTGATACAGCTCTTTGGATTCCTAGGGGAGTGCAAGGGTGTGTGTGTGTGTGTGTGTGTGTGTGTGTGTGTGTACATTTCCTTATGGAATCTTGAAACACGTGAATAAATGTGCTCAAATACATTTTTTGGAATGTTCAGTGACCTTGGATTATTGATATCATGTCAGCACCTTGGACTTTTCTTCTTGAATTCTTTAGATTTTTATGCAAATAAATGTGTGGAGGTTTGCATATGTGTGTATAGGTGTGTATCAAATTTTCTTTTGAGATCTTAAAGCAAGTGTGCAAGATGTGATTGAATACATTTGCTAGACTGTCTACAATGATCTTGGACTATTGATCTCTTGTTAGAGCTCTTATACTTTTCTTATCTTGGATTCCTTGGATTCCTTGGATTCATACATAGGTATATG